>JARFXV010002586.1:0-30762 GCA_031761425.1 Cosmopolites sordidus | reverse complement strand
ATATATATAAATATGTATATATTATATATATATATATATATATATATATATATATATAATATATATATATATTTATATATATATATATATTATATATATATATATCATATATAGTATATATATATATATACTATATATATATATATTCGTATTTATATATAGTATATATATATATATATATATATATATATATATATATACTATATATATATATATATATATATATATATATATATATATTTATATACTTATATATATATATACTTATATATATATATATATATATATATATATATATATATATATATATAATATATATATATATATATATATATATATATATATGTAGTGTTAGATATTCTTGGACTGCGTCCAATGAGACAGCAGTAGTTGAGTGTCATCAGACACCCAACCGTTGGGTTCCACAATCTCATGTGGAACACACAACAACCTGCGTCTCCGCCTAAATTAAGGATTTTATGAGTCTGAACCTCGCGAGACGAAACATATGTCATCCAGTTGAAGGGATAGATGGGGCTCCTTTCCGGTCAAGCAACCAACAAAAGTGTTCTTTTAGGCGGAGACGCAGGTTGTTGTGTGTTCCACGAGATTGTGGAACCCAACGGTTGGGTGTGTGATGACACTCAGCTACTGCTGTCTCATTGGACGCAGTCCAAGAATATCTAACACTACATATATAAGCCATCCGACGGGAGGTCGGCGAAAAACATGAGTTGTTGGCTGTGGATAGGGTCTCCCTATTCTTGATGGTATGGTATATGTCGGCTCCCTGAAGAGTCTGAATCTCGAGAGACGAAACATATGTCATCCAGTTGAAGGGATAGGGGGGGCTCCTTCTCACTCAAGCAACGAACAAAAGTGTTAATTTAGGCGGAGACGCAGGTTGTGTGTTCCATATGAGATTGTGGAACCCAACGGTTGGGTGTCTGATGACACTCAACTACTGCTGTCTCATTGGACGCAGTCCAAGAATATCTAACACTACACATATACGCCATCCGACGGGAGGTCGGCGAAAAACATGAGTTGTTGGCTGTGGATAGGGTCTCCCTATTCTTGATGGTATGGTATATGTCGGCGCCCTGAAGAGTCTGAACCTCGAGGGACGAAAGATATGTCATGACGAAAGATATGCCATATATCCTAAGGGTATATATATATATATATATATATATATATATATATATATATATATATATATATATATATATATATATATATATATATATATATATATATATATATATATATAATAAAATAAAATGCTTTCTTCTTTTCTTAAAATGCTTAAGAAATAACATTTATCACATATATCATCATCATCATCAGCCCGTATCGATCCACTGCAGGATGAAGGCCTCTTCAGCATGCTTCCAACCTTCACGGTCCCGGGCTTTCCTCTGCCACTCGGGTCCAATATACCCAACGATGTCATCAATCCATCGTGCTTTCGGTCTTCCTCGCGGACGTTTGCGATCAAGCGGTATCCACTCCAGGATTGCCTTGGTCCATCTGTCGTCCCATCGCCTCGCTATATGGCCTGCCCATCTCCATTTCAACTGTTTTACTCTTCCAATGATGTCACAGACTTTTGTTTGTTCCCTGATCCATGCGCAGGACTTTCTGTCTCGTCTTGTAATGCCAAGCATACATCTTTCCATTCCCCTCTGTGCCACCCGAAGTTTTTGAATTGATTGCGATGTGAGTGTCCAGGTTTCACTTCCGTATGTCATAACGGGTAGAACGCACTGATCGAATACTTTTCTTTTCAGGCAAAGTGGGAGTCTGCTCTTAAACACTATGTTAAGCCTACCAAATGCCTGCCAGCCACATTTAACACGCCGTTCCACCTCCCGGGCGGTATTCCCCTCCATGGAAATCCTCTGCCCAAGATATACAAAGCTGTCCACAATCTCTAAATCCCTTCCTAAAACTGAAATTCTTCTGTCCTGAGCGAAGTTATTGAACATAACCTGACTCTTTTTCAGGTTTATTTTCAAGCCAAATGGTTCGCCAGCCCTTTGCAGTTCTTTTATGCGTCTTTGCAGCTCCTCTGGGTCTTGTGAAATGAGAATAATATCATCTGCAAATCTAAGATGGTTTAAGTTTGCACCATTGATCTTTACCCCATCCTGTTCCCAATCCAGTTTACGGAATACTTCTTCAAGGCCAGCCGAGAAAAGAATAGGCGATATTGCGTCACCCTGCCGTACACCTCGTTCTATATTAATTCCCACTTCAAGATCATCAAGGTGAATTGTATATATATATATATAAAATACTGACAAATTTTAAAAAATAAAGATCGTATCATCAGCAACTGTAACCAGAAGGACTTCTGCAACAAGAATTACCCGTTCCGGAAGTAATGTGTTTGAGGAAATGGAAAAACGACTTTACATCTGGATTGACGATGAAGTTGAACGCAATAAATTATAAAGTCAAGCAATTATAATGGAAAAACGGAAAACAATTTTTAACCATATTCAGAATAAAAAAGAGGACACGAGTAAAAATTTCGCAGCTGGTCGAGGATGATTCTATCGATTTAAAAACAGAAAGTCTTCATAAATTATAGATTACTGGATAAGCGTCGTGGAGATACAAAAGCAGCTACTGAATTTTCAGCGAAATTAAAAGCAAACATTGAAGGAGGGAATTATCCACCTGAATTAGTTCTTCAATGTTGATGAAACGGTCCTTTTCTGGAAGATAATACTAAAACGTACATTTTTATCCCATAAAAAATCGGGCACCAGGATTTAAAGCTGCAAAAGATCGTTTAACTCTGCTACTGGGTGGTAACGCTAATGGAGATTTTAAATTAAAACCATTATTCCAAAACCCTAAGAGCAATGAAAAAAATTACAATATCTTATTTACCAGTAATTTGGGAGTCCAATAAAAAATCTTGGATCACCATGAAAATTTTCCAGAATTGATTTACAGAACATTTTTGCGCGGCTGTTAAACGCTACTGCGAATTTAAGAAATCTTTACTTTTGATTGATAATGTTCCAAGCCATCTGATGTATTTATCCGATTTAACAATATTCCAGTAGAAGTGGTTTTACTGCCGCCAAATACAAGTTCGTTAATCCAACCAATGGATTAAGGCGTAATATTAAATTTTAAAGCTTATTATCTGCAACTGATTGATAAAACCGATGGAGAAGATAAATAATCCATTAAAGGTTTTTGGGACTAACTACACAATACCATGGATGCTGCAGACAACATCAATCTCTCCTGGAATGAGGTGACTGAGAAATGTTTGAAAGGAGTATGGAAGAATGTATGGCCGGAGCTAAGCAAAGATGTTGCCACAAGAGAATCACATTGTTGATGTAGACGATATTGTCAAGCTAGTTAATGAAATAGGGATGGATAATATTAATGCGCAGGATATTGAAGAATTATTGAAAGTTACAACTGGTGAAAGTCGTTCCAACAAGAATCTTAAAGAATTAGTAGAACACGAAGATGACCAAATAAGGGTTTCTGAAGATGAGGAGCAAAAGGAACTTTCAACAGATCTTCTAAAAAAAAGTTTAGCCACTGTAACGGAAATTATGGATCAATTTGTATAAAATTATTTAAATTTTGATAGAAGTTCAAAGGCAAGACGAAGTGTCATTGATGCGATATTGTTATCGACAACTGGTTGCTGAACAAAACAGAAAAAGGCAAACGACGTTTGATTACTTCTTCATTAAAAAAACCAAAGATGTCAAATGAGGAAGAACCTTTCTCATCACAAACCTATCTTCTTTACTCGAACTTTTTTGATTTTCATGAATGTTTTATCAATAAAAATCGATATTAGTAATAAATAAGTCTATAATTGTAATAAAAAAGCATTTAACAATAAATGTTAGAAAATAAAATAAAAAAACTGATACATTTTTTTATTCTCTGTTCTGTTTCACCTAACCCCATTATTTACATGTTAAAATGACCACGTTTAACGCTAGAACTTATTTGGTATGTTCACGCTTATTCAACTTTTCCGTTCAACATGCGTTTCAACGTGCCTTTCAACTTGCCCCTCTGCATGTATTAGCGCTTGTATTCTAGCGCAGGGTAAGAGGCATACCTCGTTCCTGTCCATATGTTTACGTCAGTTTCAATCGACATTTCTGGCGAGTTCAGTAAAGACGGTTTTTTAAAAACGTTAAAGTACCTACTGTGTAATTTCATGCATATATCTGACATTGTCATGTTAGCCGGTATGAGTGTTGTTATGCTAGTGTTGATAAGAGCACGGAAAAGAAGGGAAAATACAGAAAATCTGCATGGACAAATAAATATATGGAATAATTACTACACATTACTGCAGGAAAATATACTAAAACATATTCCTTACAGGCTCTATTTAAATTTTTGTTACTTTCAAAAATATATAATAAATGTTTGTTCTTAAATATAAAACTTGATTCAATAAAATTAAACTACTTTACTTTAAATTAAATTTGTAAACTATTGCAAAAACTTGTAGATTATATCACGAAGTTGAAAGCGAAAGCGTAAGATACCCCAACATCGAGTGGGCTAGCTCTACGTCTCTTGGTGCGTCATGACTTTTCACGTGCTTCCTTGCATGCTTCTCGTTCGACAACGCATGCATCTAACCTTTCAAAAGATGCATGCGTCTTGACGACCAAAAATTGAACATGTGTGGACATACCTATTTGGAACCTATTCGCGTTAAGCGGGGTCTTCTGTACCTTCTTCTTATATTTACAAATAAAAAATTCGTTAATTTCGCCATAATTTGTGGTAAATTCCTAAAAATCAGAGTGTGAAAATACTATTTTTGCCTACTGTATATCAAGCATAATAAAAAAGTACAATCATTTGTTTACGTAGAAGACAAAACTCTCTTAACTCTAAAAACAAAACTCTGAAACTCTTAAACTAAATTACATTAACAGTAATTTATAGATAAATATACTGCAGTTTGTTATTATGACTATTAAAAAAGTTTTAAAAGCGAACATAAGCATGGAAAAAAAGCCCATGTATTATTTCAGAATTGAAAAAAGATATCTTATAAAATCTGTATATGGACGAGAAGTATCCTGTAAAGCCAACGAACATATTGTTGCGTAACATTGTGGTAGGTGTCAGTACCGACGGAGCCGTTGTATGACAAACACGATCGATGGCTGATGGTGTGAAGTGAGCGACGACGCGGAGCATCGCCGCCAACTTCTCGTCGTTCTCGACTCGACGAACCAGTCGTCAACATGATGTGGCACATCGCGTAGCGGCGACCAATAATTTTAAGTTTTTTTCGTATTAATGCCGATTCCGTCGGCAGAAACCAAATATTATGTAATGTACACGTCGAAAAGTACACGCATCATACGCCGTTTTCGTTCCGGATCGCAAACTAAGTACAAAACACCCGCAAAATCCAAAAAACTCGTTTTCGCCGAACTCGGTTTTTAATTAGAAACGACCAAATAAATAACGTATCGCTTTTATCGGAAATTCACTCAAAGGCTGTGTTACACATCGTATAGTTTTAACGGTAAGCTGTCTAATTGCGAAACTTGCTCGATATGTGTGAAAACATACACCGTGTGACTTGCGATACTTTGACATCCCGTGTAAGACGCAAAAGCCACTTGTTCCTTCATTTCTACCTGTTTTTGAATGTGCTTTTTTGGCGCCAAGTGCCCAGGCCTGCTGTGAATCTTATCGATTTTATCAAAGCAACAGTGTATGGGCTCTTTGTATACAATTAGAACCTCATTTCCTGCTTTCTCTGTATTTCTAATTGCTTTTCTAATCTTGTTTCAATCAATTGTTCCTTATTACATCCGATTCATGTCGATCAAACAATGCAAAATCAATTTCAGAACAAAAAAACATCTACATGAGATTCCACACATTTGCAAGTTCAATTGCAATTATTAACTTATCATAAATAGCTTTATTAATTATTTCGTATTCAACTAAAATATATCGTAAAAAAATTCCGTAATTTCAATAATTCTCTATTCCATTCGTATATTTCGTCATATTTCCAAAATATGGAAACGTAGCGTGAATTATTCAGTTATGTCTTAGTTTTCCGTTTTAATTAATCTTAATTTTGCGATACTACAGTAATTCGCAAACAAGATGAAGATTAAGGCATGTGTTATTATAAAACAAATTTAACCGAAAATGTGTTTCCATGTCCATGCTAATTTTTTGCCAAATGTACATTGTCCTTTTTTTGTCAGCGGTTTCAATTCTTCAAGCAAAGTGTCCCTGCTTTTGTTTATGATAAATCAATTTCAGTAGTTTTATCATAAAAACAATACGATTGTTCACCAATCACACACACACACACAGATATATATATATATATATATATATATATATATATATATATATATATATATATATATATATATATATATATATATATATATATATATATATATATAAACATGTACCAGTTGGTTAAACTTATAATCAAAAATTTTAACTATTAAATATCAATATCAAGGTACTATACATTGAAATAAATACAAATCACATTTTTACTTTGGCTCTTAGATCGGTCATATGATTCTCTCAAATAATACAGGTCACTTAAAATAGTTCTTGATAAAATGTGTTGTAAACAGCAAAATTAAAATTTACTTGTTTTTCAATCAAGCTGAATAAGGCCAATGTCCAATAATAGTAACACGACAAAGACATCAAAGAAAATACTAATATGAAACTAGTTTAATATAATTTAGGCGTGTTTTATTTGATTTAGGCAAATCAATATCAACAAACCCCAGCATAAAAATAGTATAATGGAATAACCTTTAATGGTTAGTTAAAGGATACCTTGCAATCAGCGAATTATTAGACGTAAAATTTGATTTCAGTGACAATCAACCTAATTATAGATTTTACCCAGCACAGTCAAATACATAAAATATATATTTACTCTTAGTATTCCAGAAACTATCAAACAAGTTTTTTTTTTAACTTCCACATAAAAATTAGTAGTTTCATATTTTATATAACATTTTTTAACAAATTGAAGACTTCGCTTGTCTCATATAGTCAATTAGCGCACACGTCAATATTCAATTTTGGTCAATTTCAGTTTTCGTGTAAAGGTCGTCGCGATCTTAATCCCCATTGTTAACTACATTTTTTTGTTTAATCTCCAATCACCCATTCAGTATTATGAAAATATTAGTAGTCAGAAACAAATACTGTATTAATAGCACCAACAACATTTAAACATTCTAAAAATGTTACAAAATAAATAACATTATCTCTCCACCTTAGGTAGCAAATACAGTGCTAGTTCATCAATATGAATTGAAATCAAATCAACATAATATTGCCCTTTATTGGCATTAAAAGGTAATCCGCTAAAAAGGATTTTTCAGTTTTAGTGAACTTAAATGTGAATGAAGGCGGTGGTCGTACCTATGAACCCGGCAATACATCCCAAATTTCTATATTTTTTAGAAATAAAATATTTGGAAATTGTACATGGTATGTAGATGATAGTTTTTTTTATTATCTAGAGATTATCATTTTCAAATGAATTGTATAAATAAAACAAAGTTGTCTAATTTTCACTTATATTTTTCTCTAAAACATAACGCGTTTCGCTACACTGTAGCTTTTTCATATGATTGACAAAGAACATTCTTAGTCAACCATTCGAAGAAGCTACAGTGTAGCGAAACGCGTTATGTTTTAGAGAAAAATATAAGAGGAAATTAGACAACTTTGTTTTATTTATACAATTTAGTATGAATTTCCATCAGGAAAATACCGCAACCATCCTCATTTTCAAATGATGTTGAAAAAATCACTGTACAACATAATATTATGGTAATATAAAAAATACTTGAAGATTAATGTCACTAAGTCATAAAAAAATAACTTTGACTCTATATCTGCTGCGATCCCAGAACTTTAGTGTAGTTGGGGTGTGTAAGTTGATGTAAATGATATAGTTATCTTTCATCCGGTCATCAACTCTAACATTTGATAGAACTAATTTATAAATGCCTGATTAAGTATTTGCTATAATATGAACCTAGATTTTGAAAAAATCTAGATTAATATTACAGATACAACAGACGTTATAAAAACAAATCCCAATGTTTAATATTTTTATATAACATGCATTATTATACAGCTTTAAAATATAGACAAAGGATAGATTTAAATTTTAACTCCAAGTGAATGATTTTAGATTAAATAATCTCCTGATGATGCTAACGTGGTTGGCGAAACGCTCGTCAAGTTATTCGGTATTTAGCGGTAAACCTCTTTGGGTTTAGTCATAGTGAAAAGTCCTGAACTTGATAGTACCAATACAATACAAAAATATTAAGATATAATTTTGAAACAAGTTAACACTTTCCATGCGTTGATCTTAAATATTTTACATTGATTTATATGACACCCTGATGAATAGTTGGACTGTTATTTTTTACTGTTGCCAGAAAGATAAATCGTAAATTTGCGTATTTATATAAACTAAGTCTGCACATAAGCTAATTGGTTCTGATATTAGGTGGCTTCAGCATATGAATGTTATATGAATAATTCAATTCTGATTTCTCACATTAACATACGAGATTGAAACTTGATAAAACAGTTGATCATGGTGGGCAATTGGATTATTAGTTCTTTTTATAATGACGTTACTTTAGATATTGTGTACCTATAAGTACTGCTTTGATACCATACAAAACTTTCTTTAATTAATAGATAATACAGTTTAAATTTACAATACAATCCCCATCGTTTTTGTAAAATCATTTTCAAGTAAAACATTCTTAGAATGCAGTTTTGATAGTTGTCGCAATAGGATTTTTTTTCGACAAAAATATTGTTCCATAAATCGGAAAAATGCTGGTTTGGCGGTGCAGCATCAGTTGAATAGGGTGGGTGAGGAAGTACTTCCCAGACTTTGATGATTTCTTGGGTGACAATGCAAGACTTCACTCTGAGGTCTTCTATTCTCATGTTGTAGAATAACACCTGTTCGATTAATTAGGCTTGGACGCTTTAAAATCAAAGTCACATTTAGTCTATCAAGCAGAGCACAATAATATTCAGCACATATGGTTTCTTTAGGATTCAGAACCTCATAGTGAATAATTCCTGTAAAAATCCCTCTATACTGACAGTAACACATTTTTAAGAACAAAACCAAATTTTAGAGTGGGCAAATGTGGCTGTCCTGGTGTAAACTCTTTTTTTTTCTTATGTAGATTGCTGTATAGAATCAACTTTTCATCTCCAGTAACAATTTGTTAAAGAAAATGATCTCTACCTAACTTGGACAACACTCCACTGCAGATGGTTACAGGTTGAAATTTGTTTTCAACTTAAAGTTGATATGGCACCCACATTCCTTCTGTGTGCACTTTGGTATTCACATTCATTTTATTTGTTACAGTTTTTTAAATGCCCTTGTGTTGTTGCAGTCCTAAGCAGCTTTATGGTTAATTCCTGAATGGTTTGTTTGGGATCAATTTCTCAGTTTCAATTTCATCCAACAACAGATCCTTATCCAACTTAACAGGTCTTCCAGATATTATACCGTCGAAGATTAAAATCACTCTTTTTTATCAGCGCTGGCATGTTCTGCTATCCAAGGCACCAGTATAAACAGCATTAATGACATTTGTGGGATTAGTGGCATTACTATACTTTTGATACTCATAAAGCATCAAATGTCTAATATGGAACTTATCCACCCTTTGCTCTTCTGTTTATATAGGGTTCCATTTTTTTTCAAAATTTAACAAGCACACTAAATTTAGGTTATGTTATATTAAGTTAAATAACTGTCAGTAGATGGCAATGCATCAGAAAAGCGTTATCTGTTACCACCAAACAAGGCACAAAACCTCTGGAACTGATATATCGGAAACGAGTCTTCTCAACGACAAACTCTATACATCATGAACTATTCGAAGAAAATTGTTAAATCTAAAGGAGGTATTAAGTAACTAGAATATTTTGTTTAGTCCTTCATATTCACCTGATCTGGCACATTCGGATTATCACTTACTCCAGTCGTTGCAGACTTCTTTAAACGAGAAAATCGTCACTGATGAAGGGAGTGTTAAAACAGCCTAAAACAGTTTTAGTCGACAACCCTCAGACGTTTTCCGCACGCGACATAATAAAATTGGTAAAAAGACAAGAAAGGTCATAGATAACAAATAAAAATCCGAACAAACTTATTAGCTAACCCGATATCTATGTATAAAATTGTATATTTTACAAAGCTTGTTACATTGTCATTTGAAATGCTTGACCTGGTGTGTGAAAAGTTAAGTATCCAAAAACTACAAACAAATAATCTAGTAATTCGTGGGGAATTCTTGAAAATCTCTCATAATTTCAATTCTTCATAAAATTTGGTCATCAAGATAGCCAATTGTGTTGCGAAAATGCATATCCAGAGATTTTTCCGTCATTGTATAATTACCGTTCAATCTTTGCAATGTCGAATCGTTTCGCTCACAATAAAATGCTAAAATTGTCCGCAGAAGACGGTAACTGGATTTATTTTTGGTATCGAAATACCTAAGTTGATATCCCAGCCGAAATTTTACCATGTATACGCACTGTGTCGGTCGCCTTCAAGGTTATTCCAATCAATATATTCGTGTAACAAATGATTGTTGTTATCTAGGTTGTTTGTATTTTACAGTTATTCCGCTCAACTAGTCTAAGATGCGTTAAATTTCGTGATTGGAATCATTAAAAATTGATATTTCTTTAAACATTTAAGTAGGTTTAAGATATGAATCAGCCTCCTCCATGCAAAATGCTAGCCGGGTAATTTATAATCTAAACCGTCTTCACATTATTTTTATTTAACTGCTTTGCCAACAGTAATTTATTTTACACTTGCCAATTCGCAAAAAAAAATGAATCTGTTATTGGTATATTTACAGCATTTGTAAATTAAAAAATATTCTTTCAACAGAGACTAATTATTCTTCAACTTAAACAAAATTATTTCATTAGATACATTTTTGGCGAAGTTAAAAAAAACCTACCAGAGAAAAATGTAGATACGTATAATAAGTATTTTTCAGTTTTGATAAGATACATATTGCAAAAAATGCAGTTACTGTTCACTGTGTTTCATTAACGTATTTTTTGCAGTTATTTTTTTTTATTCGTATAAACTGCCTTGACATTACGACCTACAATTCAACGTTCAACAACTAAAACCGCAGTAGTCGGACTAAACAAACCGAAAGGACAAACAAAATAAGAACGACATCTACCTTCCCGAATAAATGAAAAAATATCGTTCGTTTGCATCATTTACGTTCTGGTATAGCTCTAGGGCTTTATCAATGTTACAGAGATTAGACATTTTATCTTGGTATGTCTAAACATTCGCCTGCGAGATAAAAATACTGTCATATTGACGAATAAAACAGATCTTCATTTTTTTTAATGAAAATTTACAATTTTCATCTGGTAATCCATGATATCGTATAACCTAACCTAATAATTCAAGATATAAATTTTAGATTAGGTAAATAGCTATGTTTATGACTGATATGTAGTTCGAAAGTGGTTTGTTTTAATTTCTAAAAACGAAACAAACATCTAAATAAAAATTTTACAGTAAATTTTTCAACGAGCACTTTATATCGATCCATTTTTTTTTCTTTTTTCGGATGCTAAAAATTCAATACTGGAAATGGGAGACTACAAACATATTCTAGGTCCCAGAAAATACACATTTGGTCATTAAAAAATAATCGCAAACTCTTTTACCAATTAATGGATAGAAAAAGCACAACTTTAATGTTTTAGCGATTTTTTTGTTATGTCCGATAGTAAAGAACAAATTGAAGGAAATTGAATAAAAGGACCGAAGGAATAAAAGGAATAAAGGACACCATTCATTTAAAAGAAATACTTATCTGAATTGTAGCGTATGACGTCAATAATTGGCAATTGTTTTTAAAAAATAGTAAGCAATTGTTAATCCTTGATTTTTTCTTCTGTGAACTGCTGTATATAGCCCACTTTTCATCGCCAGTAACAATTTGCGAAGGAAAAATATCAAAAATAATGAACTGGTAAGAATAAATAATATTTCCCATATTCATAAAGTTCTCTTATTGCAGAAATGGAACCTGTAGCATCAGAATTCGAAGAGCTGATGGTATGCGGTTACTGCAAGCAAAAGTTCAACGATACAGACCTGAGCCCGAAGTTGCTCTCGTGCAAGCACTACTTTTGTCTGCAGTGTACGCGCACTAATCTCGCCAAGGGTCAAGAGTTATATTGCGTCTACTGCTGGAAGCGGACTGAGATTGGCGAGATGGGTCCCGAATCGCTGCCCACTTACACGCCGGTACTGTGCCTCGCCAAGAACTTTTCGCAATTGAGCCTCGGTCTCAAACCACCCGATAAAACCCCCGCTGCCCAACCGAAGGTATATATCAATTTATTTACCATTAACATGAAGAATAACTTAAACTATTATTATAGGTGGGTTCAGAAAGCTGTCACACACACGCAATGCCATTGGTTTTGTGGTGTCATTCTTGTTGTTCTCCGGTGTGTCGAGCTTGTGCCGCAACAGCAGAACATGCTAATCACAAGGTAAAGTCCCAGACTGAAGCCAAGGAGCAACTAGTGGCCGAGATGCAGATCGACCTTGCATCGATGAACAAGATGCTGTCCGAAATTCAAAGGCTGGCCATGCAGCAGCGGGAGTTCCTAGTGAAGATTCTGGAGGCGTGTGTAACGTTGAAAACCCACGTGGAGGCCGATCTCACGAATAATGCATCTCATTTCGAAATTGGCGAAACCCGCGATCTGCTGGCGAAACTACGATTGAACCTGTCTATGGCCGAGAGTCTTTCCGACGTACACGGCATCTACTCCAGCGTTAATATCGAAAAGCAACGGCTGCAGATGCGTTACCACGAAATGTATTTGCAATGCCAACTGGATGATCTGATCCGTAACTCGTCGGTAGTATTCGACTTCCAGTTACTGAAACAAGCGCTTAGCAACATGCACGCCGGCGAGGGTACCTTTCCAGGTAACTCTCGTGTTCTACCGCCCTCTCAACAAAACCCTATTTTGTTCCTCGCCAATTATTGCATGTCGCAGTTATATTCACGGCATGTACTGTCCAAACAGCCGGTCAATGGCATGCTGGACTACCATAATCATAACCATGCTCTGAACCACAACCCAACTGTTGTACCTCCGATTAACTACCTCGGTCACTCCCATAATCCCCCGTCAATGATAGCTACACCGAAAAACATCTACCAGGACAACAATTTAATGATGCAACCGATGGTGCCGTCGCCGCAGATCCGTAACCCATCGAATATGTGTCCGCTTTACTACTTCAACATCGAAGTGAATGGAACCCAAATCGGTCGTATCGTAATTGAAGTTCGCGCGGATGTCGCTCCGAAAATGGCTAAGAACTTTGGTGTACTGACTACAGGGGAGGCGGGTATGGGCTATAAAGGCTGTCAGATATTTCAGTGTTGGGAAGGGGAGAGTGTCATTACGGGAGACTTTGAGCTCAACAACGGTCGAGGAGGCAGGTCGATTTTCGAGGAATCCTACTTCTTGCCGGACGACACAAAACTGGTAGCATCGCGTGGTACCGTCGGCATGCGTCGCACTCAAAAACGCCACGACAACCTCGGCATGGTCGGTTCACAGTTCCGAATTATTCTGCAGGAGATGCGAGGATTCACGGCCATTTTCGGGCATGTAGTTGAAGGTCTGGAGTTGGTGGAAAAGATCAGCACATACGGGGACACAGCCGGAAAGCCCAAGAAGAACATACTGATAGCTAAATGCGGAAAGCTGCAGTAGTAGGTCAAATTAGATTTAGTCTAGGTTCGTAGGGCTAGTTTTTGTAGGTGTGACAATAACAGAACATAATCAAACCAATATTCCGGTTTCTTTACATTCGTGAATGGAGAAAGCGCGCGGAAGGCACCCGAACGGACGAACGAAACTTTGCCAAAACATTTCCGATGAAATGATATAATTTCTCGAACCGATTCAAAATTCATTTCTTGACGACAGCAGAATTCTATATTATATTATAATTGAGACACTCGAAAAATTAAATAACACACAGGACAGGTAGAAAATATTTTTCATATATGCGTCAAGAGGTGAGTTTCAGATTTTTTGTAGAAACAGTAAGCAGTCTCGAAACCTATCAGATATCTTCAAATCGTTACGATCCAAGATCTCAGAGACGCGACAACCCTCCAAATCTTCCTAAAGTCAGTTTCTACAAAATATCGTTTCGATTCAAACCACTGAGGAACCGTCGATGTAGTTTTTAAGGAAGAAAAAAATCTATTCGATATAATCATCAAAGTCTTAGCTTAAACCTTACAAAAAAATAGATGTTTTTATGTGTAGCTTCAAAACATCCCAGCGTGATGATATAATGTCTAAGCTTAAAACGAATTTCGAAATATATCTATATTTTCGTATTATATGATAAATATCGAAAGAGCATATGGACCGATATTTTTTATTGTTGTCGATTTTTTAGCTTCTGAACGTTAGATTTATAAATATAGTCTTTGTTACGTTAGAGTTAAACGGGGGAGAACGAGAGAGAATGTTAAAGATATCAGAGTTTAACGATAACCATTATGAAATTATTCCGGACGCTAAGCTGACTATTTTATTTTTGTTCGAATTTATTTATTGAAAAAAATGAAACGAAACAACCAAAATTCCTGATTAACGATTGTTTAGATATGTAGTTTTCATTTTATAAAAAAATGCTTCCTAATTTTTATATTTATTACTATATATTATAGTAAATTTAATTTACTGTACCTTATAGAATTAGTTTCAGTGCAATAATTGTTTTGCACTATAAATGGTATAGTTTTACAGAATATTTCGTATTATTTTAAGTTTCAGGTTGTATGTTAATACATTATGGCGACCACAAAACTTATGGCCTGCTTGGAACCACGACATTCTACAAATTGCCAATGTATTAACTTACAAAAATTACATTAACCAAAGTTATGTAAAAAAATGTAGTACAACAAATATAAAGAGATGGGAAAGTATGTAGTAAAACAAGGGCCTAATATTAAGGAGAGCGTTAAAAAACTATTTATTTATACAAAGCAGAGAAAACGCATTGTTGTAACAGACAACACTTTGTGGCTTTATAAAAATAAATTTGATAATTTACAGTACTGCTGTTTTCGCCTTCTTCACTAACAGTCGACCTCAACTAACAAATTCCGACAACGAACGTGTATTACCAGTGTCCGATATGCATATCATGTTTTTTCCAAATTCTCGCACTCTCAGAATATTCTTTTGTGCCTTACAGTCTTAATTTTTAGATCGCGAAATTTGGTAGATCTAACGTTTTTCATCACTGTCCGTTGTAAAAAAAAATCTAGACCAACGTGGGAAACAAAAACAAAGTAACAAATCAAGAAAGAAAATAGTACAAAAGGCATACGACTGAAAGAAATACAAAAAAAATAGCTGAATCTAGTTTTGGTACATTGAACTCAGAATTAAATGAACTATTTATTGCCGCCAACATTCGCTAGTATATAAGCAAGTGTATCATTTAAATGTAGAAATTTGATGTAACTGTATTGTTTTTGTAAAAGTAAAAAATAAATAAATTTTAGGTACACGATTGGTCTTGTTTGTCGACTGACTGTACTCATAACTTCACTATCAAAAACAGTTTTTTTTTCTAAAACATTAGTTCCGAGTCCGGCAATAGATAACAAACTATAAAATTAATGATGTATTGGACCTGGAACTATTGGTGGCTAAATTACTATAAGTTTAACTAATTACAGAGGCTCCATTTAAATGTAACTCACGTGACTAATGATATATTTAAACTTATGAACTGTCATTTTTTTTAAGTTGAATTATTTAAAGGTGGTATACTTTGATCATACTTTGTCATCCAGATTTAAGGTGTAATATTTTTATTAGTTTCTATGCTTCCTGAGCAAGTTTGATTATTTGAATTAAATTGTTTTTGTTGCCTGCATTTCATTAACAATATTTTCCCTAAAAAATCTGCAACATGCACCCGTTTTCTTTCTTTTTGTTTCGTTCCATGATAAATGCTTTGATAAAGTTATTTTAATATTTTTTTTTCCTTCAGATTGAAAATCATGTAGGACTGGTCAAATGTTATCTTTATTTTCGTTGTTAATGCTAAACTGTGTGTATAATTCAAAGAAAAAGAATATTTATAAAAAGTGAAAAATAAAATAAACGTACGTCGTAGGTGGAAAAAATTAATTTCATCTTTTCAGTAAATTCAAATTAAATTAATTTCATGTTAATCATTACCAACTCATCGTGTTGGTTGTTCACATTTATAGGTCACGTGGGTTTCGGGATAAAATAAAGGCTCTGTATTTGCAGTTATGATAAACCTAAATGTATTTTTACTTTCCAATGGAGTTGCCCTGTATATAATGTTCTAGATGTAACGCGTATTCAATGTGTGCAAAAACTTAGTATAAATTACTCGGTAGTAAATGTATCGTTAAACGGTAAAATCAGTGGCACATGTCCAATGTAGTACCAGTACTTATGGTAACCTATAAAGGTTGTAATAGAGAAACTGACTGCGCATATACTGAAGCCACTTATATGTAAAATGTAGGCTCGGTACATAGTCCCAATAATTTAAGCGTGTAAACACCCATAATCATACATCAACCATATGTTTCTTTTAAATAGACTTATTAACATTTAGTCCACCAATTATTCGTTATAATATACATACTTATTACTACAATCCCCCGAGAATAATTTGAATGAACTAATCAAGATACTAATATGATTGTGGGTGTACTGCCTTTCCTCACCCTTTCAACGCGAAACTCAACGTAGGAGTGTATGTGCCTTGTTACCCGACTAATATTTGTGATAACTGAGTACCTACCACCTCATGTTAGATGATTTCAAATAAAATTACTTTCCGCATCTGTGAAAAGTTGTTGTTTTATTTGTTTTTACGATAATATAAATGATTTTATTAACAGTGGCAATAATATAAAAATCCATCCAAAAATATATGTTTTACGATAACATAACACAATCTACAAACATACACTCCCAGCCAAAAGTTCAAACCCACAATTATTAAAAAAAAAAATAGTAACGTGAATTCAATAGTTTTGTAATGTAAACAGGTTATGAACCTAATCTAACTTAAGTAAAAAAACAAATTTATTTTTAGAAAGATGATTGTGTAATCGAAGTAATTTTTTCCCAACTGTCTTTAAGCAAGTTCCATAAATATTCTTGCGATATGGGACACTACTCACGGATGTTTCGGTCTAACTAATCCCAGAGATTACTCCGGCCATTTCATATTCCTAAGAGTTCTTTCGACTTATCTTTCAAGATAACTGCGGCACATTTTTTTGGTGTTATGAGTCATTATGTGAATTGCCATTATTGAAAAACAAAGATAAAGAACTCTGATAAATAAAGAAAGACATGAAGGGAGAGACCTAGCATACACATCGGCCAATCAGAGCGAGCCTTGCATGCGCATCATAGAAATATGATCTATACAAGCATGTATTTCATTCAGTTTGATGCTCATTGGATCATCGAAAAGAGATGTTTTCAAAAGTTCTTAAATAGGACGATTTCTAATTAAGAACTTTTGAAAAAAAATGTAAATAAAAATTCCAGTGAAGATAAAAGGGGTTGATGTAAGTGGCCAGGCATACCCTTAAGTCTTTCGACTTAAGGTGTGGCCTTCATACCGAATATCAAACTCACGATGACGCCACTGCCCCCACGAGGCCTACGCCAAAAAGATGATTATGTAATCGAACTATTTTTTTCCCAAGTGTCTTTAAGCAAATTCCACAACTCTTCTTGCGATATTGGACCTACTCACGGATGTTTCGGTCTAACTCATCCCAGAGATTACGCCGGCCATTTCATATTCCTAAGAGTTCTTTCGACTTATCTTTCAAGATAACTGCGGCACATTTTTTAGGTGTTATGAGTCATTATGTGAAATGCCATTATTGAAAAACAAAGATAAACCCAATTCATTTTAATTCGGGTGAAACCGCATGACTAAAATTTCCTTAATTTTTTCTTTATTTAAAATTCCAGATATTCTAACAACGTTTCTGACCCCAGACGCCAAGAAACACCCCCACGCCATAGTAGAACTACCTGCATGTTTCACGGAAGGTACTAGATATTGGGGGAACATTTTTCATGTAGTCCACGATGAACAAAAATCCTACGATTGAATCCCGAAGACTTGGAATTTGTATTCATCGGCCCATAAAACATTTTTCCACTACTCAATAATCCAGTCTTGGTGACAGATAGTCCATTCAAAACTTTTTCTTTATTTTGTTGCCGCAAAAAATGGTTTAAGCACTGCAATTCTGGCCTATTAAAGTAACTTCTCTCAGACGTCTTTCCAGTCATTAAAAATAGCGGTTTTCTCGTTACTTCATTAACGTTAGCTCTTATTTGTGGTGCAGTGAACCTCCTGTTTCTTTTGTGTTGTAGTATAATTAGCTTGTATGCTATCAAACGTTGCAGGAGGCCTACCTGTTCGTGATATGTCCATGTTCAAGCCAGTTTATTGAAATCATTTTATGGTGAACTCGTCTTCAAAATTTTAACTGTTTCGACATTTATTTGTTTCCTTTTCACCGCGTTTATGACAAATGTTTTTTTTATATAAAAACATTAGATGCGATAAAATTAAACACATTAAAAATTTGTTTTAAAGAAATCATCTTTTCATTAGGAATAATATGGCACAAACTGATTCTGAATGTTTTAAACAGAACGAAAATGGGATGTGTAAACACGGGATTAACTGACATCATAGAATAATAAACACGAAAATTCATTTGTATTTATTATTTTCCTTATTTGTATTTATAATCTTCAGCAAACAATTATAAAGCTATTTTTTCAAGCTATAAATACAATGTATTAACTTGAATAAATTATAATCAATAAGTTGTTGAGTTAGAACAATATAATAATTTGGTAATTAAATGAAGTTTTGGGAAGTTTTAAAGGTGGTCTTAACTTTTTGGTCAGTAGTGTACACACACCATATCAATTTCGGTGATATTGATGAGAGAAAGTTAGTTACCTAAATGATAACTAATATAAATATGCTGTTGAAATGAAAATCGATCGTGAAAGACCTATGAATTTGTTTTGGATTGTGTTGGCTTCTACTCGATGGAAATCCATCACAAATGTTTAATGAAAGACTTTTCTTATCCAATTTCCACTTTATTATTGAGTTGATGCAAAAGTTCGTTCCGTTTTTATCACTAAATGGCATTGCATCGCAAAACCGTAGTGTTATCTACGTCACAGGTGTAAAGTTTTAATATTGTTTGACAAAAGAAATTTCAGCTAGTACTTGGGGAAAAAAATGTGTTATTTGGCTGTGTTTTTAAAGTTTTGTTAAGCATTAAAAATAGCAAAAATTATATTTTGGCTTTTATACATTCAAAGTAACAAAGGTATCCAAGCGTTTTTTCAAGAAAAAAAAAACAGTATTTCTTATAAATAATACATTCCCCGTTAGTCACCCTATTATATATATAGTATATTAACCCTATAGTATATTATTTAAATGAAAAATTCCTGGTATTTCTGATATAATCAAAATAAGAAGTATGATGGAATACAATCACCTAATTATATTACTAAAAAAACAAGAAGCCATAAAACTATCAGTCAGCCATTTTGGCTGACTGATAGTGTTTTCACATTTCAACGTTTTAAATAAAGGCTTTTATATGATAAGCAATTAGTATTTCAAATTAAATTTTGTACTAGCCACAATTTTTTTTAGTGCCACTGCTATTTACTCCAGGAAGCTATTAAAATTCAGAAACAAACATATTTAACACAAATTGAGAAACTCTCAAACTGAACAAGATATTACTAGAGGTACTCAAAAATGAGAACTCTGACCAATAAAGAAAGACATGAAGGGAGAGACCTAGCATACACATCGGCCAATCAGAGCGAGCCTTGCATGCGCATCATAGAAATATGATCTAGACAAGCATGTATTTCATTCAGTTTGATGCTCATTAGGGCATCGAAAAGAGACGATTTCAAAAGTTCTTAAATAGGACGATTCCTATTTAAGAACTTTTGAAAAAAAAAGTAAATAAAAATTCCAGTGAAGATAAAATGGGTTGATGTAAGTGGCCAGGCATAACCTTAAAACATTTCGACTTAAGGTGTGGCCTTCATACCGAATATCAAACTCACGATGAAGCCACTGCCCTCACGAGGCCTACGCCAAAAAGGGGCACTGGCTTATAGTAGTAGTTAGACTCCCCTTTCCTGGGGTACCCCATGTTAGATAAGCTTCCAAATCGACATTGATGGATAACTGTCCAGATCGCTGCAGCAAACTGTAATTTACTAACTTCTGATACCAACGCCTGTTAACCAGTTATAAGTAACTATGTTTCAGATAGCCGAAGCATCTTAAGTGTAATCGGCAAATGAGATGAGAATCTATCAAATTAATCGACGACAATGCTCCCCTTGTTTCTCAATATACTGCAAAGGGAGAGTGGTGGTCATGCACCACAAAACACAAAGGAAGACAGATGATATAAGTCACAGAAACCTTAATCTATCCATCAGATTGAGATCGGATTCTTGAGGACAAGAATACCGGGTAGTGATGGAACGACACGGTATATTTAATCAGTTTTCTGCCGGCAATATCAACGGCTACATCTCTAAAAATACCAGACACTAAAACTAATGAAATGTCAGGAAGAGTTTCCAATCCTCGACGACCTCGAAGCACGAAAACACAGAATACCTCATAACAGACACGAAAGCAGTCTTCATTAAAATTACTGATTCACTATACTTCTTCCAAATGAATCTTATATACATTAAAAACTAATACACTTCAAATAAATCTTCAATGCAATTAAAAAGTTTTATTAGTTTATTATAGTCCCTATGTTGAAAAATTTACCTAAAACCTTAACTGTAAAATGATGCTACAAAAATAAAGAGTCTTGCAAATGCGATAATCCAACTTTATTGTTAATAATATATTCTATTATCAATTACTGTTTATAAGAAATGTATCTATACATTTCTGTCAGTTCTTTGATTTTTTACATGATATAGCTACAACATGGAAATCACGTAGGGGATGGGATGTCTCTGGGTGTAAATCTTAAAAGGTTTCAATCATAAAACTCACAGGGATTAAAAGGACCCAAGAAACAATTGATGGTTTCCTTGGACTGAGTGAAATAGAGTCATTAAATAAGAAATCTCTGACCATTTCTTAAATTTTATGTAGATATACAAAGGTTACAAGAATAGAGGTTAAGAGATAGAATATCAGAAATCAATAGACACATCAAAAAGTGGGAAACATCTGATGGTAATTAAAGTATAAGTGAAACAGTTAAAAAAAGGCTGTCGTACATTTTGAATAAAGTAACTGATAAATTTGTTTTTGAACAATTCCAGCATTGACATCAAAAACAAAACGTTAGCAGAATAAACACAACCGGTAGCAATAAACATAAACAAGTTTATGTTTTAATATCATGACCTTGCCTTATGTATAAAAAGTTAAAATTCAGATAAACTAGTATTTGTTCGTCTAATACGAGGGTCACTGTGAAATGTTTTCTCACGCGACTCATTTTACAACATTAAATAAAGAATTTTTTTTTAATTCTTGTGTTTGGGGTTAATGAATAGTTAAAAGTCGTACACTTCGTGTAAAATGACTCTCCTATTTTCACTTAAAAAATAGACTTACAGCATCAGTAAAGAAAGAGATGTTGAAACCCTTTATTTTCAGGCCTTAAAGAATTTCACAATTAATATAAAAGAAAAGCCTGATTTAAACTCATATAAGGAATGGTATCTGCTTAATGTGGGTTACGAACCACAAGCATCGACTATCGAAAACCCCAGTCAGCACCCCCGTCGGACTCTCAACCCTTGGTTTTGTGCTTAACCAAAATCTCTCTCGAGGAGCCTACCGACTTGCGAGTGACTAACGTAGAAAACCTCTCAGAAGGCATCCGGCCTTATCTAGCTTCGAACTGGCGTGACTGAATGGTAATTCCTCGTCAGATTTTACACTCTTCCCTAGAAACATTCACACACATTTAGAAAAAGTCCTCAACCAAGTGTAAGCATTGAACTCCGCTACCACTCGAACTACCACGCTAAATAACCATTTAGGCTGCCGCCTCAGACACCGCGGCTTCACCTAAAAGATAGTTATACACTTGTCGAAGCATAAACAGAATAAGAGGGGAAAAAATCTATTTAAAAAAAAAACGACGACGGAGAAGAATTAAATAATTCTGTAGAAAGAAGTCTATATATTTTTTTGAAACGATCTTTTTCCACTTTCAAACTACCATATTCACATGTTTCAACGTATTTCAAATATTTGAATGGTATAGGTTAAAAAAAATTACATTACTTACCTTATAGTAAACATCGGGAACATACTGTTTGTCTGAAGATTCGCGAACATAACCCAATTCTGGAACATCCTTGGTCGGTAGAAGGCAGTTATCTTTAACTAAAGCCATACATTGATTCGACACTTGATATCCTTCCATGTGAACCTGATTAGTTTTATCACCTACAAATGATGATTATTTACAAATTGATAATTAAAAAACAATATAAATTATGTACCTGTCACACAAACTGTGACTAACTTAGATCCAAAAGAACCACTTGCAGCATATTTGCAGATATTGGGTTGTTGATTTTGAAAATGTCCAGCCATAATACATTCCTGTAAATATAACAAAAATGAAAATATCTAGTATAGTACAAATGTTATCCAAAAAGAAAAGAAATTTGAAATTCTAGAACTAGTATTAGTTTAACTATTTAATTGGAAAAGCTTGATTTGGCTATTTGACTTACCTGTGCAGACAAAAAATGTGAATCTACATTTCTGGTATGTTTAACGGTGCCTTTCTTAACATCATCGGGCAACAAATCAGTAAAAATCCAGCCAACTTTCCTAAGTCCTAATGCCAAAGCTATTTGATTCACTACCCCTTCTTTTTCATCCGGCAATAAACGAATTGTGTCCCTCGAACTATCCTGAGGTGGTTCATAGATTGCTACTACATTGGCTTTTATGCCTAAAAAGAATATGTATGTAAATATCAAATAAATATTTTGTAGCTCGGTATAGAAGCAGTGATAAAAAATAACAACAATGTTCAAGAATTTTATTGTTCATTGTTGTTGATACAATTTGGGAGACTATCAAGTTGGGCAAACTTAGATTTCAAATTTCAAAGAGTGATGCTACTCTACAATATATAGAAGACTTGTCAAAATCAATAACTTTCATATTGAATCAAGCAGTTTTTCGATGTTTTTGCCAATCATTCTGTCCCATAATGTTTGATGTTCTAGTTTATAATTTTTAAATGCTTCCTTAGGTACAGTTGTCATATAAATATAACATGGTTTATTTTTGAGACTAGTTTGCTAACATGGTTAGCGAAACTTGCGTTGGGGCATTAAAAACAAGTGATCTGATATTTAGTGGTAAATCTATTAGTTTAGTGTTTCACACCAAAGGTTTCAATAGAAAAATTGAAAACAGGGTATGTTCATGAAGTTCAAGTTATATATAACAAGAGTCTATCACAAATATCATTCTTATATATATATATATATATATATATATATATATATATATATATATATATATATATATATATATATCTAGATATATATATCTATATCTATATCTATATCTATATCTATATCTATATCTATATATATATATATATATATATATATATATATATATATATATATATATATATATATAGACACGGATCACTACTTGACTAGAATCAAACTTAGCTTAAAACCTCGAAAACTTATTCAAAAGCGGCTGCTAATACCAAAGTTTGACCCAACGAAAATAAAACCAGCCCTAACAGAAGAACTTGATAAACAACCAGCACAGAACTGGCAAGAATTGAAACAAAAAATTATTAAAACAGCCTTAAAGTTGGCCCCTTTACAAAAACGTAGAAAACATCCGTGGTGGGATGAAGTTTGCGAGCAAGCAGTATTAAGCCGAAGTGAAGCATTCAAAGATTGGAATAGTCAAAAAACAGCAATAAACTATAACATATTTTTGGAAGTAAGAAAAGAAACATCGAAGCTAATTAGACAAACTAAAAGAATATATGAAAACAATCAACTTAATGAAATAGAAAAAGATTTCCAAAAACATAACACTCGAAACTTTTACAAAACATTTAAAACTAAAGTAACAGGCTATCAACCGCAAAGTCTTTGCTTCCTAAAGGAAGACGGACAATTGGCTCTAAATAACCAAGATAATTGCAAAGAACTTGCGAAATATTTTGAACAAATACTAAACTGTCCTGAGCCCTTAACCAAATTAGCAACACTAAAGCCTAAACAAACAAACCCAGATTCATTACCACCGAATGAAGATGAAATAATTAGGCAAATCAAGCGGCTTAAAAATAACAAAGCTTCTGGTGAAGATGGAATCACTGCGGAACTTTTGAAATCCGCTGGTCCAGGTACAATCAGGGAAATAACCAAAATTCTACAAGAAGTTTGGCGAACCGAACGGATTCCGGAAGATTGGAAAGATGCTCTAATCCATCCACTACATAAGAAAGGAGATAGAACGGATGTAAACAACTATAGAGGGATATCTCTTCTCCCAGTTTGTTACAAGATTCTATCTCAATGTCTACTAGACAGAGCACAGGGACAGTTAGAACCGAACATTGGTGAATATCAAGCAGGTTTTCGACCGGGCAGATCCTGCCCTGAACAGATCCTGAATCTGAAGTTGATTCTAAGACATCAAAAACTGTACAATAAAAATCTCGTCTGTACATTTGTGGATTTCAAAAAAGCATATGATTCTATTGACCGCGAATCTTTATTCCGAATCTTGAAAGAACAAGGACTAGATCTGAAAACGCTGGCAATTATTAAAGCAACGTTAACTAACACAAGGTCAAAAGTTAAATTCATGGGTGAGATTTCGGAGCCCTTCGAAATTAAAACTGGAGTGAGACAAGGGGATGGACTCTCGCCACTTTTATTTAACTGTGTTTTAGAAAAAGTAATACAGGAGTGGCGTGAAAAAAAGTCGGCCCTGAATATTGACCAGCCCATTAAACTGGGGAGAACCAACATTAAAATTGATTGTCTGGCATTTGCTGATGATCTAGCAATTTTAGCTCAAGATGTATTAACGGCGCAGAAACAGATTGAAATCCTAAAAGAAACAGCCGAAAATGTAGGACTCCAAATTTCCTTTGAAAAGACACAATACATGACCTGCAACAGACTAAGAACGCCATTTCTAAAAACAAAATATGGTAACATCAGACGAGTCTCTCAATTCAAATATTTGGGTGAAATAATCATGGAAAATGGGTTGGAAAAAGCGGCCAATAAGGGTAGATGTCAAAAAATGGAAACGGCATTGAGACTTACACAAAACATTTACAACAAAAAATGCCTATCTAAAAACACAAAACTGAGACATTACAACACAGTTATTAAGCCAGAATGTCTATATGCTGCGGAAACGCTCATTTTGAATAGAAAGAGGGACATCGAGGACATTGAAAAGAAGGAAAGAAAAATCATAAGAAAAATCCTAGGGCCCAAACAAATAAATAGCACAACATACCGACTTCGACAAAACCAAGAAATCAAACAATACACAGATATACATAGCGATATGAGAAAACGAAGACTGAAGTTTTACGGACACATAAAACGGATGAATCCGAGTAGGTTAACTAGACAAATAGTCGAATTTTATGAAAATAGGAGTAAAGCTAAAGTGGAAATAATTAAATGGATTGCTGCAATTAAAGAGGACCTAAGATCAGCAAATATTACACAAAGTGAAATTCAGGATAGAGGCTGTTTCAGACACAAGGTTAACGTTTGGAAGGTTGGCCAGAGAGAAAAATGTAGGAAGACTGGAACAACTTGGTCTGACGAAAGGAAACAAGCTCATAGCGAAAGAATGAAATCAGTATGGGCACAAAGGAAGGCTAACAACAAGAAACGCCTCTAATTGTACTTCGCGTGGTCCACCAGGGCCCATACGTGAATAATAATATATATATATATATATATATATATATATATATATATATATATATATATATATATATATATATATATATATATATATATATATATATATATATATATATATTATATATTGCTGTTCACTAATTGTAGAGAGTTCAGTATGCTTTAGTGATGTTAATATTTTTGCATTTACTAAAGTTTAATGACAATTAATCTATTCCTATATGCCAGCTGCGAAGAGTTCTCTAATTGATAACCATCACAAAAATTATTTAGAGATAGAAAAATGTTTAGTGATCTGCAAATATTACGGCAGAGCAAAAAGTAATAGTAACTAATAATAATGAAAACAACAGACAAAAAATAATATTATGCTATCAGTGAATGCAATTTGAGATAATTTGGCTATCAGAATGAAATATTGTAGCTTTTTAAAGGATTTACAGAAACTCCAAATATACAGGTACATGATGCTATTTAATGTCAGAATGAGTAGTATGAAAAATAATAAATTAATGATTTATATAATGTATTATTTATATACAGTCACAATTTGTCATGACAAATGATGGAAGGCTATTCAGAGCCGATGTGAATTAGGTTTTAAATTTCTTTAAAGCATATAAGTACAGAAAGCTGTATTCATTAAAAGCAATTTGCTTTATGTAAAAAGTGATTAGATATTTCTCTTATATAAATACTGGACCATTAAAGCTGGTATATACAACATAAGTATGAAACAAATATGTTCACAAATATACTGAAATGAAGAGAATTTTTACGTGACTCTGCTACGTTGAACATAACCTCAAAGTATATTTTACTTCACAACATAAGAAACCTTGAACTTTTTGTTTACAGTTCCTATATGGTTGATTGAACCTATATTTTGATTGTTTCTATATGGTTGAAGCCACTACAGAGGTTCTAAGTTGTCTATATACTGTCATTTTTTTTGTACTAATTATGTACATTTTTTCAATAATTATAAAATGGAATAGATATTCATCAATAATTTTTATAAAGGAGTCAATTTGTTGAAATCATCAACATGCCAATGCTTAAAAGTCTTTAAAGAAAAACTACCCTATATCATAAACTGCACCAAGCACTGTGACTTGGATTTTCTTCCCCTAATATAAAGTTTGTTTGCTTATATAAACATTGCTTGCTTACATATAAGTCTAAATGAAAATATCCCATAGCAAAAGAGAAATTTGTTTTAAAATACAAGTGGTAGAATAGCAGAATAGTAGAACAAACTGTACATACTGTTCTGCATTGTGTTACACTATGTTTAACTATGCCAACTATTCCATTTCTTAAACGTCAAAATCATCAACACCAAATAACTTATTGATACACGTGCATAAAGAAATTATAAACAATTGATTTGATTTTTAGTGGAAAATTTTTTTGCCACCAAAAATTTTAAATACCTTTTATAATTGCAATCTTAAACTTAGTAAATACTTTGTGTATGTTAGAAATACAAACCTAATGGTACATCTGAATGTACTTCATAGGAACCATATAAATATCCTATTCTCTGATGACCAGTCACTCTCCAATAGTTTAAGAACTTTTCAACCAGTTGTGTATTTTCAAATGTCACATTATCCACATGACGGTATGACTAAAAAAAGGTATACTATTTTAAAAGCTTTTTGTCAAAAAACATAGCTACTTTCTAATAACAAAGACTAAATTAATGAAAAGCATATAATTATAATTATTACCTGCATGTTTAATGTAATAGCACTTGGTTGGCATTTGGAACAAATTCCTCTAGGCCATGGGGGATGATCTTTACAGCCAGTTTTAATACTGCAAGATATATCTTCCAGAGCCAAAAACTTTCCACGGTCTACTCCAGACATCATTTTACGGAGATAGGAATGAAATGATAAGTGCTTAATATTGTGTTCTTTCAAGTAACTTTCATCAAAAGGTTCCAGAGGTGAACAATGAACACATTTTGAATTGGAATTATGGCGGCACCTAAAACAGCAGATGTTAAAAATGTATTAAAAACACCATTAACAACACTAACAGTTAAATAGCTTCTTTGAAAATTAAATAGGAAAACCATTAAACCTTACTGTTTATTACTTACAGTTTTTCATCTTTTTGTCTTTCAATTCTACCATCCATTTTAGATAACAACTGATCAACTTCATCTTCTTTTACATTTGATTTTGCAGTTGCTAGTGCCTTATTAAATGCAGCACCACTACTAGCTCTAGAACCAGTGCTAGTAGAAGGGCCTGCTTCTGACATTGGTTCGCCTGCTGGGGTAGTAGTCTATAACAAGAAATATTAATAAATGCCAAACTTTTTAAGTTTTATTCCATTGATTACATTAAATAAAACTGATCCATTGAGAGGACTTAAATATATCATGTCTCCATGTTTAAGACCTAATGTTCTGAGTGTTTTTGTTTTGCTACTAGTTATTTCATCTTTTTTATTCCTTTGTTTATACAAGGCGAAGGCAAAACTAGTCAAATTAAACTCCTCATAAATATTTTCAAAAAGTTGGCATGTTGTCGATGAAGGGCTAATTTCGATTCTTTTCGTTCCCTCTGGACTCTGGATCCGCAGCAGCTAAAATTTTTTAAAAATAAATCTTTGTCATTACTGATATTTTTGAAACTTTGAGGTTATATGCATGACAAGTTAATTTTTAAAATAAGAATTTCACCAAAAGGCCCTTAAAAATAACTAGCCGGATGACATATTAAGTTTAAAGTACTCACAAGGTGTTTATCTCTAGACATTTTGAAAAATAGGAATATTTAACTGCCCCTTTGAAAACTTTTGAGTTTACCTGTCAGAAAACTCTTTTGGTAAGTTCTTACACTAAATATTAGTTACTACGTCCAAAATGCGAAATTAAAATCCCTAGATCCTATTTGAAAGTTTTTTTTTAATTTCAATGGTCAAATAATAATTTAATTACTACTGAAGAATGTTAAATTGTAATAGTATAATTCTGAATATGTTTACAATTAATGTTTTCCGTTGTTAAAAGTGTGAATTTTATCAACTAATTACCTATATTGAATATTTTCGAAACACCTAATAATAGTTTTATGCAGGTAGAGGTTGTCAACATTAGAATGTGCGGAAATATATATAGAATTTCCTCTTGCAATGTAAGATACACGAGCACTATTTTAGATATTATATAGACTGTCCAGTCTAAACACAATTTAAAATTTTGCTATTATGGCGGGAATCCAAGTGGCGCAAAATGTAAAAATTACTCATTCTAGAAAGTACTGGTAAAATTGGTGACAGGTGACAGTGCATAATCAATAAATTTTTGATTGGTTTATTTGAAAAGTTTTTAGTGTTTCTTAGCCTTAAGAATACGGAAAGTGTAGTGCGCTATTTGGTTAGTTTTCTATCTGTTTAATCTGAATTTTTAAGGATAATATTAAATATCTAAATATATTTTGAAATAGATTTCTGACTTTCCAAATTAACGTAATTATGGATTCACACAAAGTGGAATTATACATTTATGATTTGTCTCAGGGGATGGCAGCTCATATTTCTCCTATTTTAATTGGTAATTTTTTCATCTTTTTCTTAACTAGTATTTTTACTAAGCTATCATCTTATTTTCTTTATATTTAGGAAAGAAAATTGAAGGTTTATGGCACACTTCCATTGTAGTTTATAATAGAGAATATTTTTTTGGATCACAAGGAATAGAGAACTGCAATCCTGTAAGTAATATTTCAAAACCTTTACCTTATATTATTCGAAATACAATACCGTTTTTTTATATAAATTAAGGGATAAGTATATTTTGGCACATAGCAACTTGTTTTTTTTTCTTTTATTTATAAACATTCAAAGAATGTAGTAGTGGAGATTCGGTGTTGGCACTCCAAGCAAGTGTTATTTTTAGCTAAATTTTCCGAGTAAAGTTACACCAGTAAGATGGCTCTGTTATAGCACATTTTGGTTCAGTTTTGAGGTTTAATGTGTAAAAGTAAAAGTTCTAAATTTGGTAAAGGTCTATAAATAAATTATCTTAGTGGAGACAGCTGTAAATTTCAAGTAATTCTATTTGATGATAATAATTTTGAGGTACATTACTTAAAAGTATTAAGTATTTAAAAAAAAGTTAAGGTTTATTGTGTAAATTCACAAACTTATTTCTGAATTCGAACATGTGCATCGATTGTTTTGCATATAGTTTTTGCATATACATTTTTTCTATATTTAGAAATAAATAGATTAGTTGCAAATTTTATTGTATTTAAAATTAGATAAACTTTATTTAGCTCTGGAATTATTTTGCAGGGTGCAACAATATTAGGTGCGCCAAAAGAAATCAAACTTTTAGGGGAGACTCAAGTGCCATATTCAATTTTCATTGACTACTTGAATGGACTTTCTGAAACCAATTATTCGTAAGTAGTTTTTCATTGAAAATTTCTATTTTATTTATAATTATGCAGTAATGTTTTTGTTATATTTAATATCTTAACTATGATGCATAAAGTTACAGTATAC
>JARFXV010002585.1:0-29112 GCA_031761425.1 Cosmopolites sordidus | reverse complement strand
AAAGTGTGTAAAAAAAAAGTGTGTAAAAAAAAAAGTGTGTAAAAAAAAAAGTGTGTAAAAAAAAAGTGTGTAAAAAAAAAGTGTGTAAAAAAAAAGTGTGTAAAAAAAAAGTGTGTAAAAAAAAAGTGTGTAAAAAAAAAGTGTGTAAAAAAAAAGTGTGTAAAAAAAAAGTGTGTAAAAAAAAAGTGTGTAAAAAAAAAGTGTGTAAAAAAAAAGTGTGTAAAAAAAAAGTGTGTAAAAAAAAAGTGTGTAAAAAAAAAAGTGTGTAAAAAAAAAGTGTGTAAAAAAAAAGTGTGTAAAAAAAAAGTGTGTAAAAAAAAAGTGTGTAAAAAAAAAGTGTGTAAAAAAAAAGTGTGTAAAAAAAAAGTGTGTAAAAAAAAAGTGTGTAAAAAAAAAGTGTGTAAAAAAAAAGTGTGTAAAAAAAAAGTGTGTAAAAAAAAAGTGTGTAAAAAAAAAGTGTGTAAAAAAAAAGTGTGTAAAAAAAAAGTGTGTAAAAAAAAAGTGTGTAAAAAAAAAAGTGTGTAAAAAAAAAGTGTGTAAAAAAAAAGTGTGTAAAAAAAAAGTGTGTAAAAAAAAAGTGTGTAAAAAAAAAGTGTGTAAAAAAAAAGTGTGTAAAAAAAAAGTGTGTAAAAAAAAAGTGTGTAAAAAAAAAGTGTGTAAAAAAAAAAGTGTGTAAAAAAAAAGTGTGTAAAAAAAAAGTGTGTAAAAAAAAAGTGTGTAAAAAAAAAGTGTGTAAAAAAAAAGTGTGTAAAAAAAAAGTGTGTAAAAAAAAAGTGTGTAAAAAAAAGTGTGTAAAAAAAAAGTGTGTAAAAAAAAAGTGTGTAAAAAAAAAGTGTGTAAAAAAAAAGTGTGTAAAAAAAAAGTGTGTAAAAAGTTATAGATAGTTAACTAGGCGGTGTATAAGAACGAGACTCGTTTACCTTTCAAAGGGAGAATAGAACGGTGACAGGTCATCGGGAAAAACATTTTTTCGGCAAAGTCGTTTATATATCTCGAAATCCGAATACTCCACCGATCGGTGATATATCTGAGGTATTTGTATCGCCTGGACAATCTGTAATATCTGGTTTACTTAACTGAAATAATCGAACTAATTAGAATGTTTTTCTTGAAACGTCGAGATCGTCGGTTAGTTGTGATTTTTTTAAATTGAACCTTGTCGAAGGATCGACATGAACCAAATGCCTCCGGTAGCTTCAAGGTATTGACAACGAATCAAGTTAAATATTGCAATCCGGTGAATGGCATTTACTAATGAAAAATACAAAATAAAAACTTTGTTCCGAGCTCGTTAAAGGTCCCGGCGAAGCCGGAATCAGGAGCAGTGTCGACAGTCAGACGCTCAGTCCGCCGTTCGCCCGTTTTACTTACTATGCAACTTTTTGGTGGAGCGAGTGGGCATATTTAGTAAGACGCAACAGACGACGAAGGACGAGCAGCAATACGATTCTGTTCTTTAGCGAAACGCGATAGTAGTGAGTTCTTCGTTACATTAACATTTGACGATAACACGCGCGAGCGCGCGGCAAAATGGCAGACGCGGAAATCGCCGGTCAGGCTACATCTCCATCTAATCTGTCGGGCACAAGCGGAGGCGGTTCCGGGCCCTCGTCTGTACCGCCCGCACCGTCGTCGGCGGCGGCGGCGGCGGCATCGGCTTCATCAAAAAAGGAAAAAACCGTTAAAAGAAAAAATCCCAAAGCCAAAGCTACGCATCCACCGACGGCCGAAATGGTAACAAACGCAATTAAGGGATTGAAAGAAAGGGGCGGTTCGTCATTGAGAGCGATCAAGAAGTATATTGCCGCCAACTACAAGGTCGATGCCGAGAAAGTATCGCCTTTCATCAAGAAATATTTAAAATCGGCAGTTGCATCCGGTACCCTGGTTCAGACCAAAGGAAAAGGTGCGTCCGGTTCTTTTAAGCTGGCAGCGGCATCGTCTAGTTCGTCGGTTCAAGCGAAACAATCGGCGACGAGTGCTGCTTCTTCATCCTCTGGACAAAAGAAAAGAAATATTTCAGTGGGAGCGGCGGCGGCGGCGGCGGCGGCCAAAGGAGGTAGCAAAAAGAGTCCGACGAAAAGAACGACAGCGGCGGTGGCAGCAGCAGCAGCAGCAGCGACGACTGAAAAAAAGACAACCAAAAAGGCAGCAGGAAAATCGAAGAAAGCTGCGGTCGTCGTAGCCGAGAAGAAGGCTTCGGTAAAGAAAGCCGTCGAAAAGAAAACGGGAAAATCGGCTAGTTCGGGATCTTCGGCGGTAACAGTTGCCGCCGCCGCCGCTACGGTGCCATCGAAGGCGAAATCTCCGTCGAAAGCGAAGAAATCAAACAAAGCCGGCCCTACCAAGAAACCCAAGGCTCCTAAACCGAAAAGCGCTAGATCTCCAGCTGCCGCCGCCGCTGCCGGCGGGGGCAAAGCGAAGAAAGCAGCTTCCCCAAAAAAGAAGAAATAAACGAAGACCCCGATTTTCGTCGTTACATCTTAATCTTTCAAGAGGTATGAATAAATCGAATGTTCCCAATACAGATTATCGACGACCACCACCACCAAAACCATCATCTGGAATGATGATGTAGGAAAATATGTTTACGAAAGCGTAACATTTTCCAAAAAAAAAAAACGGTTCTTTTCAGAACCACAACATTTATTGTTACTTGAAATTAAAAGAAATATAGAAAAAAACATCCATTTAGACAAGACGCCGAAATATATCCGAGTAGTAATTCGATATTACTAATAATAACTGATTTTGTACAATTATATATTTAAAAAAAAATAAAAAAAATTAAAAAAAAATACAAATAAAAAAATCCATCGAGACTAGAACCGGCGAATAATATATATCTGACGTCCGTTGTTCGTTTGTAACTTTAATTTTTGTTTACGGATCAATATTGTTTTTTCTTTTCATAGATATTTTGTTGGTCCTGATAAGGACCGATATTTCGAATCAGGCGAAGACCATCATCATCATCATCATCTTCAAGTAGGGATAGAGAAGTTGTTTCGATTTTACTTCGTTTTACTGTCGGTCTTTTTTGGCAATAGCACGGCCTGAATGTTAGGTAAAACACCACCTTGTGCGATGGTCACGCCGGACAATAGTTTGTTCAATTCTTCGTCATTTCTAATGGCGAGCTGCAAATGTCGTGGGATAATTCTCGTCTTTTTGTTATCTCTGGCGGCGTTTCCGGCCAATTCCAATACTTCGGCGGCAAGATACTCCATTACCGCGGCCAAATATACCGGTGCTCCTGCACCTACGCGTTCCGCGTAATTTCCTTTCCTCAACAATCTGTGAATACGGCCGACCGGAAACTGCAATCCGGCACGATTCGAACGCGACTTGGCCTTTCCTTTAACTTTGCCTCCTTTTCCGCGTCCAGACATGCTGATTTTTTTTTGTTCTTTGCTTACAATTGATCAGATCGCACGGCACGACCGTCGTCGTAGAGTCAGATGAGAGACTATTTTCTGTCGGGATGTCCCCCCCTTCTTTCCTTCCTTTTTATATATATGCGGCGGTACAGTCTCCAATGGAATCGTAAAAATACGCCTTACGGTTAAATGGGCGGAGCATATCGTACCCGTACGCTCCAGTACAAAAAAGAAGTGAACTTTTATCGGCTCAAGGGTCAATTTATGATACGGATTTTTATTGTACCGTATGTACATTTAAAAAAAAATCGTCCTCTTTGTCCATAATGCCACCAAAAACTAGCGGGAAAGCGGCCAAAAAAGCGGGAAAGGCACAAAAAAACATCTCGAAAGGTGATAAAAAAAAGAAGCGCAGGAGGAAGGAAAGTTACGCCATTTATATTTACAAAGTGCTGAAACAGGTACATCCGGATACGGGAATTTCCAGCAAGGCCATGTCGATCATGAATTCTTTCGTTAATGACATTTTCGAGAGGATAGCGGCCGAAGCATCGCGTTTGGCTCATTACAACAAAAGATCGACCATAACCAGTAGAGAAATTCAAACGGCGGTCAGATTACTTTTACCGGGTGAATTAGCCAAACACGCCGTTAGCGAGGGGACCAAAGCCGTGACCAAATACACCAGTTCCAAGTAAAAATAGATAAACGTATCAAAGATCAGAAGCAAGAACTGGCGAGATTAATATTTCGAACGATAATAAAAAGAAAATGGCTCTTTTCAGAGCCACGAATTTTAAATATAAAAAAAAAAATATCAAGCATATCGCCTATCCGCACAGACATCTAGGTTCGAAATTAGCATTAGATGCATGAAAGTAAAATATTTTTAAACACACACACACACAAACTGAAAACCCGAATATTATTGTGGCTTAATGCCCGAGTTGAAATTAGCGGGATTTTTTTTTTCCAGCGATAACGCTCGACGCTTTTTTAGAGTGTATGTGTATAGGATGTAAATGATTATTCTCGAAAAATAAAAACTTTCGATCTATCCGAGAGTCGTCCATCTTGTACATGATATGTGCTAGCCGGGCTCTATGGTTTTGGCCGGTTTTCCCAAAATTCGTCGAAGAAAAAAGACAGCCTCCATAGGTGTCGTTGGTTTTTTAAATGTCCTTATTTTTTTTTCGCGGGAACCCTCAGGTGGTTATTGACTCTTGGTGTAACATACTTTGTTCCAAAATTTATCTGATATATATATATATATATATATATATATATATATATATATATATATATATATATATATATATATATATATATATATATTTATTATTATTATTTACTTATGGGCCCTGGTGGACCACGCGATGTACAATTAGAGGCGTTTGTTGTTGTTAACCTTCCTTCGCACCCATACTAATTTCATTCTTTCGCTATGAGCGTTTTTCCTTTCGTCAGACCAAGTTGTTCCGGTCTTCCTACATTTTTCTCTCTGGCCAACCTTCCAAACGTTCACCTTGTGTCTGAAACAGCCTCTATCCTGAATTTCACTTTGTGTAATATTTGCTGATCTTAGGTCCTCTTTAATTGCAGCAATCCATCTAATTATTTCTACTTTAGCTCTACTCCTATCAGCAAGGGGTACGGAATCCTCAAACTTTTGTACTTCTTGATTTGTCGTTCGAGTAAACTATCTCCGATAGTTAAAACCCAATTTTACGTAACAATGATAAGTCCCTTTTATTTATACGGTCTTACGATTTATTTTCGTTTTCTAACGCCGACGGCGGCTAAATAACTTCACAAACGTTTCAGAACAAAACCTTGCGTATGGCACTAAACGCGCCGTGGTACGTTCGAAACACTCAAATTATTATAGAGACCGGTGTACCCCCGGTCTCTAAATTCCATTCCCAAATTTACGCCAAGTTTTGCCTACAGGCAAGCTTGAGCGAAAACCCGCTAGTCCTATCTATACCGGACAACCTACCCGGATTTTCCGGGTAAAGCTAGCCAATTGCCCCAATTTGCCTTACGGGCTGCGAGCAGAAAGGAATCGAATTTTCGATTCCCGGCTCGCGTAAGACCGCTTCGACAACAGTCCCTAACCGCCGTGGCCAGGCGGTCTGAGAGATCATCTCCGATCGATCGGACCGGACCAATGGCAAAAAACCCGTCATATTGCTGATGGGGAAAAAGCAAAATTTCATTTTCCTTTTCTTTCATATTAATCTCAGAAGTTCGCCAGGATCATCTTATAGACTATCCTTTCTTATCTATGCCACTTGCTAGGCATACCCGGGTCAGATAGAGACCCTAAAAAATTAGTGCCCATATAGGGTAAAGTTGACTAGAAACGGGCAAGAGCCTTGAGGGCTAACCCAAAAGCCTGGCTAGATAAGTCGAAGTCGACTCTACTCCTATTTTCATAAAATTCGACTATTTGTCTAGTTAGCCTACTCGGATTCATCCGTTTTATGTGTCCGTAAAATTTAAGTCTTCTTTTTCTCACATATCGCTATGTATATCTGAGTATTGTTTGATCTCTTGGTATTCCCGATGTCGGTATGTTGTGGCTATTTATTTGTTTGGGGCCTAGGATTTTTCTTTCCTTCTTTTCAATGTCCTCGATGTCCCTCTTTCTATTCAAAATGAGCGTTTCTGCAGCATATAGACATTCTGGCTTAATAATTGTGTTGTAATGTCTCAGTTTTATGTTTTTAGATAGGCACTTTTTGTTATAAATATTTTGTGTAAGCCTTAATGCCGTTTCCATTTTTTGACATCTATCCTTATTGGCCGCTTTTTCCAATCCATTTTCCATGATTATTTCACCCAAATATTTGAATTGAGAGACTCGTCTGATGTTACCATATTTTGTTTTTAGAAATGGCGTTCTTAGTCTGTTGCAGGTCATGTTAGCTTATGGCGTGCTTAGTCTGTTTCCTTTAGGATTTCAATCTGTATCTGTGCCCTTAATATATCTTGAGCTAAAATTGCTAGATCATCAGCAGATGCCAGACAATCAGTATTGATGTTGGTTCTCCCCAGTTTAATGGGCTGGTCAACATTCAGGGCCAACTTATTTTTTTTCACGCCACTCCTATATTATTTTTTCTAGAACACAGTTAAATAGGAGTGGCGAGAGTCCTCCATCCCCTCGTCTCACTCCAGTTTTAATTTCGAAGGGCTCTGAGAGATGTCAACCATGAATTTTACTTTTAACCTTGTGTTAGTTAACGTTGCTTTAATAATCCCCAGCGTTTTTTCAGAGATCTGGTCCTTGTTCTTTCGGAAGATTCGGAATAAAGATTCGCGGTCAATAGAGTCTCATGCTTTTTTGAAATCCACAAATGTACAGACGAGATTTTTATTGTACAGTTCTTGATGTCTTAGAATCAACTTTAGATTCAGGATCTGTTCAGGGCTGGATCTGCCCCCCGGTCGAAAACCTGGTTGATATTCACCAATGTTAGGTTCTAACTGTCCCTGTGCTCTGTCTAGTAGACATTGAGATAGAATCTTGTAACAAACTGGGAGAAGAAATATCCCTCTATAGTTGTTTACATCCGTTCTATGTCCTTTCCTATGTAGTAGATAGATTAGAGCTTCTTTCCAATCTTCCGGAATCCGTTCGGTTCGCCTAACTTCTCGTAGAATTTTGGTTATTTCCTTGATTGTGTACCTGGGGACCAGCGGATTTCAAAAGTTCAGCAGTGATTCCATCTTCTCCAGAAGCTTTGTCATTTTTAAGCCGCTCGATTTGCCTAATTATTTCATCTTCTTTCGGTGGTAATGAATCTGGGTTTGTTTGTTTAGGGTTTAGTGTTGCTAATTTGTTTAAGGGCTCAGGACAGTTTACTATTTGTTCTAAATATTTCGCTAGTTCTTTGCAATTGTCTTGGTTATTTAGAGCTGATTGTCCGTTTTCATTTTGGAAGCAAAGACTTTGCGGTTGATAGCCTATTAATTTAGTTTTAAATGTTTTATAAAAGTTTCGGGTGTTAGTTTTTTGGAAATCTTTTTCTATTTCAATAAGTTGATTGTTTTCATATTTTCTTTTAGTTTCTCTAACTAGCTTCGATGTTTCTTTTCTTACTTCCAAAAAGATGTTATAGTTTATAACTGTCTTTTGACTGTTCCAATCTTTGAATGTTTTACTTCGGCTTAATACTCCTTGCTCGCAAACTTCATCCCACCACGGATGTTTTCTACGTTTTTGTAAAGGGACCAACTTTAAGGCTGTTTTAATAATTTTTTGTTTCAATTCTTGCCAGTTCTGTGCTGGTTGTTTATCTAGCTCTTCTGTTAGGGCTGGTTTTATTTTCGTTGGGTCAAACTTTGGTATTAGCAGCCTCTTTTGAATAAGTTTTCGAGGTTTTCAGCTAAGTTTGATACTAGTCAGGTGGTGATCCGTGTCTATATTTGCTCCTTTATCGACTCGAACGTTCAAAATCTCTTTATAATTGGGGTACGAATTGGCAACATGGTCATTTTGAAATTCATCCATGTACGTGTTTGGGCACATCCATGTCTTTTGTTTTGTTATTTTCTTCTTAAATTGTGTTGACATCCTTCTTAGATTAAACTGCGAACATAGTTCAACCAATTTTCTACCATTATGGTTGGCCCATTTATGAGTTGGAAAACTGCCGACAGTTTTCCTTCCTGTACTTTTTTCTTTCCCTAGTTGGGCGGCGTTGAAATCACCCGATAGGATTTTTACATGGTTGGTAGGAAATTTAGAGATAGTCTTTTCCAGAATTTCCCAGGACTTATTTACTTTTTCAAGATTAGATTTATTTTCTTCGTTAACCGGGAGGTGTGCATTGATTAATGTATAGTTTTTGTTAGCACATTTGAGGATAGTGTCATAAGTCGATTATTTACTTAGCCCGGACGCCCCAGAATCCGAAAGTCCGGTTGGCAGAGGATTGTCTACCTCCTGGGGTAATTTTGTAATTACTAGAACGATTCATCTTGTACTTTGAATTAAAGGTTTGAACCATGACGGTTCAGAGGTTAAGACTGGAGGGGGTTAGTTCCAGAATTTAAATATCAGCCGCACCACTGGTGAACAGACGCTGACCATTCAACCGCTTGATACAAGTCAGACGCTAAGTGGATTTTGTTTTTTTTTGTGCCTTGGTGTAAAAAAAAAGTGTGTAAAAAAAAAGTGTGTAAAAAAAAAGTGTGTAAAAAAAAAGTGTGTAAAAAAAAAGTGTGTAAAAAAAAAGTGTGTAAAAAAAAAGTGTGTAAAAAAAAAGTGTGTAAAAAAAAAGTGTGTAAAAAAAAAGTGTGTAAAAAAAAAGTGTGTAAAAAAAAAGTGTGTAAAAAAAAAGTGTGTAAAAAAAAAGTGTGTAAAAAAAAAGTGTGTAAAAAAAAAGTGTGTAAAAAAAAAGTGTGTAAAAAAAAAGTGTGTAAAAAAAAAGTGTGTAAAAAAAAAGTGTGTAAAAAAAAAGTGTGTAAAAAAAAAGTGTGTAAAAAAAAAGTGTGTAAAAAAAAAGTGTGTAAAAAAAAAGTGTGTAAAAAAAAAGTGTGTAAAAAAAAAGTGTGTAAAAAAAAAGTGTGTAAAAAAAAAGTGTGTAAAAAAAAAGTGTGTAAAAAAAAAGTGTGTAAAAAAAAAGTGTGTAAAAAAAAAGTGTGTAAAAAAAAAGTGTGTAAAAAAAAAGTGTGTAAAAAAAAAGTGTGTAAAAAAAAAGTGTGTAAAAAAAAAGTGTGTAAAAAAAAAGTGTGTAAAAAAAAAGTGTGTAAAAAAAAAGTGTGTAAAAAAAAAGTGTGTAAAAAAAAAGTGTGTAAAAAAAAAGTGTGTAAAAAAAAAGTGTGTAAAAAAAAAGTGTGTAAAAAAAAAGTGTGTAAAAAAAAAGTGTGTAAAAAAAAAGTGTGTAAAAAAAAAGTGTGTAAAAAAAAAGTGTGTAAAAAAAAAGTGTGTAAAAAAAAAGTGTGTAAAAAAAAAGTGTGTAAAAAAAAAGTGTGTAAAAAAAAAGTGTGTAAAAAAAAAGTGTGTAAAAAAAAAGTGTGTAAAAAAAAAGTGTGTAAAAAAAAAGTGTGTAAAAAAAAAGTGTGTAAAAAAAAAGTGTGTAAAAAAAAAGTGTGTAAAAAAAAAGTGTGTAAAAAAAAAGTGTGTAAAAAAAAAGTGTGTAAAAAAAAAGTGTGTAAAAAAAAAGTGTGTAAAAAAAAAGTGTGTAAAAAAAAAGTGTGTAAAAAAAAAGTGTGTAAAAAAAAAGTGTGTAAAAAAAAAGTGTGTAAAAAAAAAGTGTGTAAAAAAAAAGTGTGTAAAAAAAAAGTGTGTAAAAAAAAAGTGTGTAAAAAAAAAGTGTGTAAAAAAAAAGTGTGTAAAAAAAAAGTGTGTAAAAAAAAAGTGTGTAAAAAAAAAGTGTGTAAAAAAAAAGTGTGTAAAAAAAAAGTGTGTAAAAAAAAAGTGTGTAAAAAAAAAGTGTGTAAAAAAAAAGTGTGTAAAAAAAAAGTGTGTAAAAAAAAAGTGTGTAAAAAAAAAGTGTGTAAAAAAAAAGTGTGTAAAAAAAAAGTGTGTAAAAAAAAAGTGTGTAAAAAAAAAGTGTGTAAAAAAAAAGTGTGTAAAAAAAAAGTGTGTAAAAAAAAAGTGTGTAAAAAAAAAGTGTGTAAAAAAAAAGTGTGTAAAAAAAAAGTGTGTAAAAAAAAAGTGTGTAAAAAAAAAGTGTGTAAAAAAAAAGTGTGTAAAAAAAAAGTGTGTAAAAAAAAAGTGTGTAAAAAAAAAGTGTGTAAAAAAAAAGTGTGTAAAAAAAAAGTGTGTAAAAAAAAAGTGTGTAAAAAAAAAGTGTGTAAAAAAAAAGTGTGTAAAAAAAAAGTGTGTAAAAAAAAAGTGTGTAAAAAAAAAGTGTGTAAAAAAAAAGTGTGTAAAAAAAAAGTGTGTAAAAAAAAAGTGTGTAAAAAAAAAGTGTGTAAAAAAAAGTGTGTAAAAAAAAAGTGTGTAAAAAAAAAGTGTGTAAAAAAAAAGTGTGTAAAAAAAAAGTGTGTAAAAAAAAAGTGTGTAAAAAAAAAGTGTGTAAAAAAAAAGTGTGTAAAAAAAAAGTGTGTAAAAAAAAAGTGTGTAAAAAAAAAGTGTGTAAAAAAAAAGTGTGTAAAAAAAAAGTGTGTAAAAAAAAAGTGTGTAAAAAAAAAGTGTGTAAAAAAAAAGTGTGTAAAAAAAAAGTGTGTAAAAAAAAAGTGTGTAAAAAAAAAGTGTGTAAAAAAAAAGTGTGTAAAAAAAAAAGTGTGTAAAAAAAAAGTGTGTAAAAAAAAAGTGTGTAAAAAAAAAGTGTGTAAAAAAAAAGTGTGTAAAAAAAAAGTGTGTAAAAAAAAAGTGTGTAAAAAAAAAGTGTGTAAAAAAAAAGTGTGTAAAAAAAAAGTGTGTAAAAAAAAAGTGTGTAAAAAAAAAGTGTGTAAAAAAAAAGTGTGTAAAAAAAAAGTGTGTAAAAAAAAAGTGTGTAAAAAAAAAGTGTGTAAAAAAAAAGTGTGTAAAAAAAAAGTGTGTAAAAAAAAAGTGTGTAAAAAAAAAGTGTGTAAAAAAAAAGTGTGTAAAAAAAAAGTGTGTAAAAAAAAAGTGTGTAAAAAGTTATAGATAGTTAACTAGGCGGTGTATAAGAACGAGACTCGTTTACCTTTCAAAGGGAGAATAGAACGGTGACAGGTCATCGGGAAAAACATTTTTTCGGCAAAGTCGTTTATATATCTCGAAATCCGAATACTCCACCGATCGGTGATATATCTGAGGTATTTGTATCGCCTGGACAATCTGTAATATCTGGTTTACTTAACTGAAATAATCGAACTAATTAGAATGTTTTTCTTGAAACGTCGAGATCGTCGGTTAGTTGTGATTTTTTTAAATTGAACCTTGTCGAAGGATCGACATGAACCAAATGCCTCCGGTAGCTTCAAGGTATTGACAACGAATCAAGTTAAATATTGCAATCCGGTGAATGGCATTTACTAATGAAAAATACAAAATAAAAACTTTGTTCCGAGCTCGTTAAAGGTCCCGGCGAAGCCGGAATCAGGAGCAGTGTCGACAGTCAGACGCTCAGTCCGCCGTTCGCCCGTTTTACTTACTATGCAACTTTTTGGTGGAGCGAGTGGGCATATTTAGTAAGACGCAACAGACGACGAAGGACGAGCAGCAATACGATTCTGTTCTTTAGCGAAACGCGATAGTAGTGAGTTCTTCGTTACATTAACATTTGACGATAACACGCGCGAGCGCGCGGCAAAATGGCAGACGCGGAAATCGCCGGTCAGGCTACATCTCCATCTAATCTGTCGGGCACAAGCGGAGGCGGTTCCGGGCCCTCGTCTGTACCGCCCGCACCGTCGTCGGCGGCGGCGGCGGCGGCATCGGCTTCATCAAAAAAGGAAAAAACCGTTAAAAGAAAAAATCCCAAAGCCAAAGCTACGCATCCACCGACGGCCGAAATGGTAACAAACGCAATTAAGGGATTGAAAGAAAGGGGCGGTTCGTCATTGAGAGCGATCAAGAAGTATATTGCCGCCAACTACAAGGTCGATGCCGAGAAAGTATCGCCTTTCATCAAGAAATATTTAAAATCGGCAGTTGCATCCGGTACCCTGGTTCAGACCAAAGGAAAAGGTGCGTCCGGTTCTTTTAAGCTGGCAGCGGCATCGTCTAGTTCGTCGGTTCAAGCGAAACAATCGGCGACGAGTGCTGCTTCTTCATCCTCTGGACAAAAGAAAAGAAATATTTCAGTGGGAGCGGCGGCGGCGGCGGCGGCGGCCAAAGGAGGTAGCAAAAAGAGTCCGACGAAAAGAACGACAGCGGCGGTGGCAGCAGCAGCAGCAGCAGCAGCAGCGACGACTGAAAAAAAGACAACCAAAAAGGCAGCAGGAAAATCGAAGAAAGCTGCGGTCGTCGTAGCCGAGAAGAAGGCTTCGGTAAAGAAAGCCGTCGAAAAGAAAACGGGAAAATCGGCTAGTTCGGGATCTTCGGCGGTAACAGTTGCCGCCGCCGCCGCTACGGTGCCATCGAAGGCGAAATCTCCGTCGAAAGCGAAGAAATCAAACAAAGCCGGCCCTACCAAGAAACCCAAGGCTCCTAAACCGAAAAGCGCTAGATCTCCAGCTGCCGCCGCCGCTGCCGGCGGGGGCAAAGCGAAGAAAGCAGCTTCCCCAAAAAAGAAGAAATAAACGAAGACCCCGATTTTCGTCGTTACATCTTAATCTTTCAAGAGGTATGAATAAATCGAATGTTCCCAATACAGATTATCGACGACCACCACCACCAAAACCATCATCTGGAATGATGATGTAGGAAAATATGTTTACGAAAGCGTAACATTTTCCAAAAAAAAAAACGGTTCTTTTCAGAACCACAACATTTATTGTTACTTGAAATTAAAAGAAATATAGAAAAAAACATCCATTTAGACAAGACGCCGAAATATATCCGAGTAGTAATTCGATATTACTAATAATAACTGATTTTGTACAATTATATATTTAAAAAAAAATAAAAAAAATTAAAAAAAAATACAAATAAAAAAATCCATCGAGACTAGAACCGGCGAATAATATATATCTGACGTCCGTTGTTCGTTTGTAACTTTAATTTTTGTTTACGGATCAATATTGTTTTTTCTTTTCATAGATATTTTGTTGGTCCTGATAAGGACCGATATTTCGAATCAGGCGAAGACCATCATCATCATCATCATCTTCAAGTAGGGATAGAGAAGTTGTTTCGATTTTACTTCGTTTTACTGTCGGTCTTTTTTGGCAATAGCACGGCCTGAATGTTAGGTAAAACACCACCTTGTGCGATGGTCACGCCGGACAATAGTTTGTTCAATTCTTCGTCATTTCTAATGGCGAGCTGCAAATGTCGTGGGATAATTCTCGTCTTTTTGTTATCTCTGGCGGCGTTTCCGGCCAATTCCAATACTTCGGCGGCAAGATACTCCATTACCGCGGCCAAATATACCGGTGCTCCTGCACCTACGCGTTCCGCGTAATTTCCTTTCCTCAACAATCTGTGAATACGGCCGACCGGAAACTGCAATCCGGCACGATTCGAACGCGACTTGGCCTTTCCTTTAACTTTGCCTCCTTTTCCGCGTCCAGACATGCTGATTTTTTTTTGTTCTTTGCTTACAATTGATCAGATCGCACGGCACGACCGTCGTCGTAGAGTCAGATGAGAGACTATTTTCTGTCGGGATGTCCCCCCCTTCTATTCTATTTTGTCAGCTTGGTTTGTGAGCTAGCCTTTCGGCCCTTACTCATATAAACTGAATTAAACCCTGTAAGGGTACTGATGGTTTTGGGGGCCTCTAGTTGACCCATGAACTTACTGACTTGTTGCCAGTAGATTCTGCAGGTGGATTAATGAAAGAAAGTCTTGGTCGACTTTGGAGGTTAATATGAAGATGGGGGCGGGCCTAGGTTGGCCGGTAAGTATGTGCACTGTATTACCAGCGCGAAGGAGGGGCTAGACAGTCGGGACCTGGGCCTGGATGGCGGAGGTCGCGTCGTCTTGGCTGCTTTGCGTTTGTAATCCAGAATGTATTTGCTGTAGTTTGAGTAGTGTGTTGATCTGTGTCTGGAGGAGGCACATCACTTGCTGCATTTGGGCTGTAAATCCGGCCATAATGGAGGTCGGCTCTGCAGGTGCTGGTGGAATCCGCTTCGGAGACGACGTCTTCGAGGCTGGTTTCCGGTTGGGGTTTTCGCTGCATCTGTAGTAGTTCGCCGTATGCGATTCCCCACAGTTGCAGCATTTCGGCGGTTGGTTGGGGTCCAGCTTGCACTCACTGCTACGGTGAAAACCCGCGCACTTTACACAAACTGATGTTGTTTCACATTGGGATGAGATATGTCCGTATTTGTGGCAATTAAAACACTGTCGTGTTCTGGATTTTCTTCTTTGTACCACTACTTGGATGGATTGTTGTTGAAAACGGCTTGTTTCCAAGATGTTGGATTCGTCTGATGGGACCGTGACTTGAACTATCGCGATCGGCATCATCTGGCTGGTTTGCCACCTTATGATTCTTATCGGGTGGAAACCCATGCTTGTCAGCTCGAGTCTGATTTCTTCGATCGGGATTGATTCCGCTATTCCTCTCAGGAGGACGTGCAGGAACTTGGGTTTGTTTTGAAAGGCCTGGAAGCGGTAGCCTTTTTCTGTGAAATGCTGGAGAATTGCATTTCTGTCTTCGTCAGAACGGGGGGTTAGCAGCACCCCGTCCGGGATTGTTTTGGCTGGCCCTATGGCCACGTTGCTTTTTTCGAGGTGGCGGGCCACCTCGAGGAAGGCCGATATGTCCCGAAGGATGATCGGTGTCGGCTTTGTAGCGGTGTCAGTGGCCGGTGCTGGTGCCGCACTGGGTGCGGGGTCGACTGGCGTGATCGGCGGGTCTTGGCTGGTGACGGTCCCCAGGTGACTGGAGTCCGGGTTTTCGGTTGAAGCGTCTGGAACGGTGTCTTCTCCAGCGAGCTGTCTATTTTTCTTGCGTCTCCGCCTTCTGGCTCTGGCGGAGACCTGCTGGGGTTCTTCAGGTTCGGAACCTGGGTCGTGGTTGTCTTCTTCGGAGGCCGACTCGGCCTCGTCTTCGGGAGGTGGAGGTGTTGATTCAGTTTTCGGGTTTTCTCTTTGCTGGAGATTTTTGATCTGGGTCTCGAGTGAATGGACGCTCTTCTTTAACATCTCCTTTTCAGCATTAGCCTCGTCTAATATGCTCATTGCTGTCTGGCGGTGGCTTTCGCATCGAACGAGGCGACCCCGAAGGTCGCTGCAGGCTTCAGCGAGCTGTCGTTTCGATAGTCGCATAAGGTCTTGATCTTTGATGTTTAGGATGTCGGTGTCCATCGCGTCGACGTGGACAAGTCCGCGGTCGCGACTACTAACGAACACTAAACGTTTACTTCGACGGAAGAGGAGCGCGGGAGCGATCGAACTACGTCCGATCTCAACGGCTGCCTGGACTGAACTGATGGTCCCCCCCCTTCTTTCCTTCCTTTTTATATATATGCGGCGGTACAGTCTCCAATGGAATCGTAAAAATACGCCTTACGGTTAAATGGGCGGAGCATATCGTACCCGTACGCTCCAGTACAAAAAAGAAGTGAACTTTTATCGGCTCAAGGGTCAATTTATGATACGGATTTTTATTGTACCGTATGTACATTTAAAAAAAAATCGTCCTCTTTGTCCATAATGCCACCAAAAACTAGCGGGAAAGCGGCCAAAAAAGCGGGAAAGGCACAAAAAAACATCTCGAAAGGTGATAAAAAAAAGAAGCGCAGGAGGAAGGAAAGTTACGCCATTTATATTTACAAAGTGCTGAAACAGGTACATCCGGATACGGGAATTTCCAGCAAGGCCATGTCGATCATGAATTCTTTCGTTAATGACATTTTCGAGAGGATAGCGGCCGAAGCATCGCGTTTGGCTCATTACAACAAAAGATCGACCATAACCAGTAGAGAAATTCAAACGGCGGTCAGATTACTTTTACCGGGTGAATTAGCCAAACACGCCGTTAGCGAGGGGACCAAAGCCGTGACCAAATACACCAGTTCCAAGTAAAAATAGATAAACGTATCAAAGATCAGAAGCAAGAACTGGCGAGATTAATATTTCGAACGATAATAAAAAGAAAATGGCTCTTTTCAGAGCCACGAATTTTAAATATAAAAAAAAAAATATCAAGCATATCGCCTATCCGCACAGACATCTAGGTTCGAAATTAGCATTAGATGCATGAAAGTAAAATATTTTTAAACACACACACACACAAACTGAAAACCCGAATATTATTGTGGCTTAATGCCCGAGTTGAAATTAGCGGGATTTTTTTTTTCCAGCGATAACGCTCGACGCTTTTTTAGAGTGTATGTGTATAGGATGTAAATGATTATTCTCGAAAAATAAAAACTTTCGATCTATCCGAGAGTCGTCCATCTTGTACATGATATGTGCTAGCCGGGCTCTATGGTTTTGGCCGGTTTTCCCAAAATTCGTCGAAGAAAAAAGACAGCCTCCATAGGTGTCGTTGGTTTTTTAAATGTCCTTATTTTTTTTTCGCGGGAACCCTCAGGTGGTTATTGACTCTTGGTGTAACATACTTTGTTCCAAAATTTATCTGATATATATATATATATATATATATATATATATATATATATATATATATATATATATATATATATATATATATATATTTATTATTATTATTTACTTATGGGCCCTGGTGGACCACGCGATGTACAATTAGAGGCGTTTGTTGTTGTTAACCTTCCTTCGCACCCATACTAATTTCATTCTTTCGCTATGAGCGTTTTTCCTTTCGTCAGACCAAGTTGTTCCGGTCTTCCTACATTTTTCTCTCTGGCCAACCTTCCAAACGTTCACCTTGTGTCTGAAACAGCCTCTATCCTGAATTTCACTTTGTGTAATATTTGCTGATCTTAGGTCCTCTTTAATTGCAGCAATCCATCTAATTATTTCTACTTTAGCTCTACTCCTATCAGCAAGGGGTACGGAATCCTCAAACTTTTGTACTTCTTGATTTGTCGTTCGAGTAAACTATCTCCGATAGTTAAAACCCAATTTTACGTAACAATGATAAGTCCCTTTTATTTATACGGTCTTACGATTTATTTTCGTTTTCTAACGCCGACGGCGGCTAAATAACTTCACAAACGTTTCAGAACAAAACCTTGCGTATGGCACTAAACGCGCCGTGGTACGTTCGAAACACTCAAATTATTATAGAGACCGGTGTACCCCCGGTCTCTAAATTCCATTCCCAAATTTACGCCAAGTTTTGCCTACAGGCAAGCTTGAGCGAAAACCCGCTAGTCCTATCTATACCGGACAACCTACCCGGATTTTCCGGGTAAAGCTAGCCAATTGCCCCAATTTGCCTTACGGGCTGCGAGCAGAAAGGAATCGAATTTTCGATTCCCGGCTCGCGTAAGACCGCTTCGACAACAGTCCCTAACCGCCGTGGCCAGGCGGTCTGAGAGATCATCTCCGATCGATCGGACCGGACCAATGGCAAAAAACCCGTCATATTGCTGATGGGGAAAAAGCAAAATTTCATTTTCCTTTTCTTTCATATTAATCTCAGAAGTTCGCCAGGATCATCTTATAGACTATCCTTTCTTATCTATGCCACTTGCTAGGCATACCCGGGTCAGATAGAGACCCTAAAAAATTAGTGCCCATATAGGGTAAAGTTGACTAGAAACGGGCAAGAGCCTTGAGGGCTAACCCAAAAGCCTGGCTAGATAAGTCGAAGTCGACTCTACTCCTATTTTCATAAAATTCGACTATTTGTCTAGTTAGCCTACTCGGATTCATCCGTTTTATGTGTCCGTAAAATTTAAGTCTTCTTTTTCTCACATATCGCTATGTATATCTGAGTATTGTTTGATCTCTTGGTATTCCCGATGTCGGTATGTTGTGGCTATTTATTTGTTTGGGGCCTAGGATTTTTCTTTCCTTCTTTTCAATGTCCTCGATGTCCCTCTTTCTATTCAAAATGAGCGTTTCTGCAGCATATAGACATTCTGGCTTAATAATTGTGTTGTAATGTCTCAGTTTTATGTTTTTAGATAGGCACTTTTTGTTATAAATATTTTGTGTAAGCCTTAATGCCGTTTCCATTTTTTGACATCTATCCTTATTGGCCGCTTTTTCCAATCCATTTTCCATGATTATTTCACCCAAATATTTGAATTGAGAGACTCGTCTGATGTTACCATATTTTGTTTTTAGAAATGGCGTTCTTAGTCTGTTGCAGGTCATGTTAGCTTATGGCGTGCTTAGTCTGTTTCCTTTAGGATTTCAATCTGTATCTGTGCCCTTAATATATCTTGAGCTAAAATTGCTAGATCATCAGCAGATGCCAGACAATCAGTATTGATGTTGGTTCTCCCCAGTTTAATGGGCTGGTCAACATTCAGGGCCAACTTATTTTTTTTCACGCCACTCCTATATTATTTTTTCTAGAACACAGTTAAATAGGAGTGGCGAGAGTCCTCCATCCCCTCGTCTCACTCCAGTTTTAATTTCGAAGGGCTCTGAGAGATGTCAACCATGAATTTTACTTTTAACCTTGTGTTAGTTAACGTTGCTTTAATAATCCCCAGCGTTTTTTCAGAGATCTGGTCCTTGTTCTTTCGGAAGATTCGGAATAAAGATTCGCGGTCAATAGAGTCTCATGCTTTTTTGAAATCCACAAATGTACAGACGAGATTTTTATTGTACAGTTCTTGATGTCTTAGAATCAACTTTAGATTCAGGATCTGTTCAGGGCTGGATCTGCCCCCCGGTCGAAAACCTGGTTGATATTCACCAATGTTAGGTTCTAACTGTCCCTGTGCTCTGTCTAGTAGACATTGAGATAGAATCTTGTAACAAACTGGGAGAAGAAATATCCCTCTATAGTTGTTTACATCCGTTCTATGTCCTTTCCTATGTAGTAGATAGATTAGAGCTTCTTTCCAATCTTCCGGAATCCGTTCGGTTCGCCTAACTTCTCGTAGAATTTTGGTTATTTCCTTGATTGTGTACCTGGGGACCAGCGGATTTCAAAAGTTCAGCAGTGATTCCATCTTCTCCAGAAGCTTTGTCATTTTTAAGCCGCTCGATTTGCCTAATTATTTCATCTTCTTTCGGTGGTAATGAATCTGGGTTTGTTTGTTTAGGGTTTAGTGTTGCTAATTTGTTTAAGGGCTCAGGACAGTTTACTATTTGTTCTAAATATTTCGCTAGTTCTTTGCAATTGTCTTGGTTATTTAGAGCTGATTGTCCGTTTTCATTTTGGAAGCAAAGACTTTGCGGTTGATAGCCTATTAATTTAGTTTTAAATGTTTTATAAAAGTTTCGGGTGTTAGTTTTTTGGAAATCTTTTTCTATTTCAATAAGTTGATTGTTTTCATATTTTCTTTTAGTTTCTCTAACTAGCTTCGATGTTTCTTTTCTTACTTCCAAAAAGATGTTATAGTTTATAACTGTCTTTTGACTGTTCCAATCTTTGAATGTTTTACTTCGGCTTAATACTCCTTGCTCGCAAACTTCATCCCACCACGGATGTTTTCTACGTTTTTGTAAAGGGACCAACTTTAAGGCTGTTTTAATAATTTTTTGTTTCAATTCTTGCCAGTTCTGTGCTGGTTGTTTATCTAGCTCTTCTGTTAGGGCTGGTTTTATTTTCGTTGGGTCAAACTTTGGTATTAGCAGCCTCTTTTGAATAAGTTTTCGAGGTTTTCAGCTAAGTTTGATACTAGTCAGGTGGTGATCCGTGTCTATATTTGCTCCTTTATCGACTCGAACGTTCAAAATCTCTTTATAATTGGGGTACGAATTGGCAACATGGTCATTTTGAAATTCATCCATGTACGTGTTTGGGCACATCCATGTCTTTTGTTTTGTTATTTTCTTCTTAAATTGTGTTGACATCCTTCTTAGATTAAACTGCGAACATAGTTCAACCAATTTTCTACCATTATGGTTGGCCCATTTATGAGTTGGAAAACTGCCGACAGTTTTCCTTCCTGTACTTTTTTCTTTCCCTAGTTGGGCGGCGTTGAAATCACCCGATAGGATTTTTACATGGTTGGTAGGAAATTTAGAGATAGTCTTTTCCAGAATTTCCCAGGACTTATTTACTTTTTCAAGATTAGATTTATTTTCTTCGTTAACCGGGAGGTGTGCATTGATTAATGTATAGTTTTTGTTAGCACATTTGAGGATAGTGTCATAAGTCGATTATTTACTTAGCCCGGACGCCCCAGAATCCGAAAGTCCGGTTGGCAGAGGATTGTCTACCTCCTGGGGTAATTTTGTAATTACTAGAACGATTCATCTTGTACTTTGAATTAAAGGTTTGAACCATGACGGTTCAGAGGTTAAGACTGGAGGGGGTTAGTTCCAGAATTTAAATATCAGCCGCACCACTGGTGAACAGACGCTGACCATTCAACCGCTTGATACAAGTCAGACGCTAAGTGGATTTTGTTTTTTTTTTGTGCCTTGGTGTAAAAAAAAAGTGTGTAAAAAAAAAGTGTGTAAAAAAAAAGTGTGTAAAAAAAAAGTGTGTAAAAAAAAAGTGTGTAAAAAAAAAGTGTGTAAAAAAAAAGTGTGTAAAAAAAAAGTGTGTAAAAAAAAAGTGTGTAAAAAAAAAGTGTGTAAAAAAAAAGTGTGTAAAAAAAAAAGTGTGTAAAAAAAAAGTGTGTAAAAAAAAAGTGTGTAAAAAAAAAGTGTGTAAAAAAAAAGTGTGTAAAAAAAAAGTGTGTAAAAAAAAAGTGTGTAAAAAAAAAAGTGTGTAAAAAAAAAGTGTGTAAAAAAAAAAGTGTGTAAAAAAAAAGTGTGTAAAAAAAAAGTGTGTAAAAAAAAAGTGTGTAAAAAAAAAGTGTGTAAAAAAAAAGTGTGTAAAAAAAAAGTGTGTAAAAAAAAAGTGTGTAAAAAAAAAAGTGTGTAAAAAAAAAGTGTGTAAAAAAAAAGTGTGTAAAAAAAAAGTGTGTAAAAAAAAAGTGTGTAAAAAAAAAGTGTGTAAAAAAAAAGTGTGTAAAAAAAAAGTGTGTAAAAAAAAAGTGTGTAAAAAAAAAGTGTGTAAAAAAAAAGTGTGTAAAAAAAAAGTGTGTAAAAAAAAAGTGTGTAAAAAAAAAGTGTGTAAAAAAAAAGTGTGTAAAAAAAAAGTGTGTAAAAAAAAAGTGTGTAAAAAAAAAGTGTGTAAAAAAAAAGTGTGTAAAAAAAAAGTGTGTAAAAAAAAAGTGTGTAAAAAAAAAGTGTGTAAAAAAAAAGTGTGTAAAAAAAAAGTGTGTAAAAAAAAAGTGTGTAAAAAAAAAGTGTGTAAAAAAAAAGTGTGTAAAAAAAAAGTGTGTAAAAAAAAAGTGTGTAAAAAAAAAGTGTGTAAAAAAAAAGTGTGTAAAAAAAAAGTGTGTAAAAAAAAAGTGTGTAAAAAAAAAGTGTGTAAAAAAAAAGTGTGTAAAAAAAAAGTGTGTAAAAAAAAAGTGTGTAAAAAAAAAGTGTGTAAAAAAAAAGTGTGTAAAAAAAAAAGTGTGTAAAAAAAAAGTGTGTAAAAAAAAAGTGTGTAAAAAAAAAGTGTGTAAAAAAAAAGTGTGTAAAAAAAAAGTGTGTAAAAAAAAAGTGTGTAAAAAAAAAGTGTGTAAAAAAAAAGTGTGTAAAAAAAAAGTGTGTAAAAAAAAAGTGTGTAAAAAAAAAGTGTGTAAAAAAAAAGTGTGTAAAAAAAAAGTGTGTAAAAAAAAAGTGTGTAAAAAAAAAGTGTGTAAAAAAAAAGTGTGTAAAAAAAAAGTGTGTAAAAAAAAAGTGTGTAAAAAAAAAGTGTGTAAAAAAAAAGTGTGTAAAAAAAAAGTGTGTAAAAAAAAAGTGTGTAAAAAAAAAGTGTGTAAAAAAAAAGTGTGTAAAAAAAAAAGTGTGTAAAAAAAAAGTGTGTAAAAAAAAAGTGTGTAAAAAAAAAGTGTGTAAAAAAAAAGTGTGTAAAAAAAAAGTGTGTAAAAAAAAAGTGTGTAAAAAAAAAGTGTGTAAAAAAAAAGTGTGTAAAAAAAAAGTGTGTAAAAAAAAAGTGTGTAAAAAAAAAGTGTGTAAAAAAAAAGTGTGTAAAAAAAAAGTGTGTAAAAAAAAAGTGTGTAAAAAAAAAGTGTGTAAAAAAAAAAGTGTGTAAAAAAAAAGTGTGTAAAAAAAAAGTGTGTAAAAAAAAAGTGTGTAAAAAAAAAGTGTGTAAAAAAAAAGTGTGTAAAAAAAAAGTGTGTAAAAAAAAAGTGTGTAAAAAAAAAGTGTGTAAAAAAAAAGTGTGTAAAAAAAAAGTGTGTAAAAAAAAAGTGTGTAAAAAAAAAGTGTGTAAAAAAAAAGTGTGTAAAAAAAAAGTGTGTAAAAAAAAAGTGTGTAAAAAAAAAGTGTGTAAAAAAAAAGTGTGTAAAAAAAAAGTGTGTAAAAAAAAAGTGTGTAAAAAAAAAGTGTGTAAAAAAAAAGTGTGTAAAAAAAAAGTGTGTAAAAAGTTATAGATAGTTAACTAGGCGGTGTATAAGAACGAGACTCGTTTACCTTTCAAAGGGAGAATAGAACGGTGACAGGTCATCGGGAAAAACATTTTTTCGGCAAAGTCGTTTATATATCTCGAAATCCGAATACTCCACCGATCGGTGATATATCTGAGGTATTTGTATCGCCTGGACAATCTGTAATATCTGGTTTACTTAACTGAAATAATCGAACTAATTAGAATGTTTTTCTTGAAACGTCGAGATCGTCGGTTAGTTGTGATTTTTTTAAATTGAACCTTGTCGAAGGATCGACATGAACCAAATGCCTCCGGTAGCTTCAAGGTATTGACAACGAATCAAGTTAAATATTGCAATCCGGTGAATGGCATTTACTAATGAAAAATACAAAATAAAAACTTTGTTCCGAGCTCGTTAAAGGTCCCGGCGAAGCCGGAATCAGGAGCAGTGTCGACAGTCAGACGCTCAGTCCGCCGTTCGCCCGTTTTACTTACTATGCAACTTTTTGGTGGAGCGAGTGGGCATATTTAGTAAGACGCAACAGACGACGAAGGACGAGCAGCAATACGATTCTGTTCTTTAGCGAAACGCGATAGTAGTGAGTTCTTCGTTACATTAACATTTGACGATAACACGCGCGAGCGCGCGGCAAAATGGCAGACGCGGAAATCGCCGGTCAGGCTACATCTCCATCTAATCTGTCGGGCACAAGCGGAGGCGGTTCCGGGCCCTCGTCTGTACCGCCCGCACCGTCGTCGGCGGCGGCGGCGGCGGCATCGGCTTCATCAAAAAAGGAAAAAACCGTTAAAAGAAAAAATCCCAAAGCCAAAGCTACGCATCCACCGACGGCCGAAATGGTAACAAACGCAATTAAGGGATTGAAAGAAAGGGGCGGTTCGTCATTGAGAGCGATCAAGAAGTATATTGCCGCCAACTACAAGGTCGATGCCGAGAAAGTATCGCCTTTCATCAAGAAATATTTAAAATCGGCAGTTGCATCCGGTACCCTGGTTCAGACCAAAGGAAAAGGTGCGTCCGGTTCTTTTAAGCTGGCAGCGGCATCGTCTAGTTCGTCGGTTCAAGCGAAACAATCGGCGACGAGTGCTGCTTCTTCATCCTCTGGACAAAAGAAAAGAAATATTTCAGTGGGAGCGGCGGCGGCGGCGGCGGCGGCCAAAGGAGGTAGCAAAAAGAGTCCGACGAAAAGAACGACAGCGGCGGTGGCAGCAGCAGCAGCAGCAGCGACGACTGAAAAAAAGACAACCAAAAAGGCAGCAGGAAAATCGAAGAAAGCTGCGGTCGTCGTAGCCGAGAAGAAGGCTTCGGTAAAGAAAGCCGTCGAAAAGAAAACGGGAAAATCGGCTAGTTCGGGATCTTCGGCGGTAACAGTTGCCGCCGCCGCCGCTACGGTGCCATCGAAGGCGAAATCTCCGTCGAAAGCGAAGAAATCAAACAAAGCCGGCCCTACCAAGAAACCCAAGGCTCCTAAACCGAAAAGCGCTAGATCTCCAGCTGCCGCCGCCGCTGCCGGCGGGGGCAAAGCGAAGAAAGCAGCTTCCCCAAAAAAGAAGAAATAAACGAAGACCCCGATTTTCGTCGTTACATCTTAATCTTTCAAGAGGTATGAATAAATCGAATGTTCCCAATACAGATTATCGACGACCACCACCACCAAAACCATCATCTGGAATGATGATGTAGGAAAATATGTTTACGAAAGCGTAACATTTTCCAAAAAAAAAAACGGTTCTTTTCAGAACCACAACATTTATTGTTACTTGAAATTAAAAGAAATATAGAAAAAAACATCCATTTAGACAAGACGCCGAAATATATCCGAGTAGTAATTCGATATTACTAATAATAACTGATTTTGTACAATTATATATTTAAAAAAAAATAAAAAAAATTAAAAAAAAATACAAATAAAAAAATCCATCGAGACTAGAACCGGCGAATAATATATATCTGACGTCCGTTGTTCGTTTGTAACTTTAATTTTTGTTTACGGATCAATATTGTTTTTTCTTTTCATAGATATTTTGTTGGTCCTGATAAGGACCGATATTTCGAATCAGGCGAAGACCATCATCATCATCATCATCTTCAAGTAGGGATAGAGAAGTTGTTTCGATTTTACTTCGTTTTACTGTCGGTCTTTTTTGGCAATAGCACGGCCTGAATGTTAGGTAAAACACCACCTTGTGCGATGGTCACGCCGGACAATAGTTTGTTCAATTCTTCGTCATTTCTAATGGCGAGCTGCAAATGTCGTGGGATAATTCTCGTCTTTTTGTTATCTCTGGCGGCGTTTCCGGCCAATTCCAATACTTCGGCGGCAAGATACTCCATTACCGCGGCCAAATATACCGGTGCTCCTGCACCTACGCGTTCCGCGTAATTTCCTTTCCTCAACAATCTGTGAATACGGCCGACCGGAAACTGCAATCCGGCACGATTCGAACGCGACTTGGCCTTTCCTTTAACTTTGCCTCCTTTTCCGCGTCCAGACATGCTGATTTTTTTTTGTTCTTTGCTTACAATTGATCAGATCGCACGGCACGACCGTCGTCGTAGAGTCAGATGAGAGACTATTTTCTGTCGGGATGTCCCCCCCTTCTTTCCTTCCTTTTTATATATATGCGGCGGTACAGTCTCCAATGGAATCGTAAAAATACGCCTTACGGTTAAATGGGCGGAGCATATCGTACCCGTACGCTCCAGTACAAAAAAGAAGTGAACTTTTATCGGCTCAAGGGTCAATTTATGATACGGATTTTTATTGTACCGTATGTACATTTAAAAAAAAATCGTCCTCTTTGTCCATAATGCCACCAAAAACTAGCGGGAAAGCGGCCAAAAAGAGCGGGAAAGGCACAAAAAAAACATCTCGAAAGGTGATAAAAAAAAGAAGCGCAGGAGGAAGGAAAGTTACGCCATTTATATTTACAAAGTGCTGAAACAGGTACATCCGGATACGGGAATTTCCAGCAAGGCCATGTCGATCATGAATTCTTTCGTTAATGACATTTTCGAGAGGATAGCGGCCGAAGCATCGCGTTTGGCTCATTACAACAAAAGATCGACCATAACCAGTAGAGAAATTCAAACGGCGGTCAGATTACTTTTACCGGGTGAATTAGCCAAACACGCCGTTAGCGAGGGGACCAAAGCCGTGACCAAATACACCAGTTCCAAGTAAAAATAGATAAACGTATCAAAGATCAGAAGCAAGAACTGGCGAGATTAATATTTCGAACGATAATAAAAAGAAAATGGCTCTTTTCAGAGCCACGAATTTTAAATATAAAAAAAAAAATATCAAGCATATCGCCTATCCGCACAGACATCTAGGTTCGAATTAGCATTAGATGCATGAAAGTAAAATATTTTTAAACACACACACACACAAACTGAAAACCCGAATATTATTGTGGCTTAATGCCCGAGTTGAAATTAGCGGGATTTTTTTTTTCCAGCGATAACGCTCGACGCTTTTTTAGAGTGTATGTGTATAGGATGTAAATGATTATTCTCGAAAAATAAAAACTTTCGATCTATCCGAGAGTCGTCCATCTTGTACATGATATGTGCTAGCCGGGCTCTATGGTTTTTGGCCGGTTTTCCCAAAATTCGTCGAAGAAAAAAGACAGCCTCCATAGGTGTCGTTGGTTTTTTAAATGTCCTTATTTTTTTTTCGCGGGAACCCTCAGGTGGTTATTGACTCTTGGTGTAACATACTTTGTTCCAAAATTTATCTGATATATATATATATATATATATATATATATATATATATATATATATATATATATATATATATATATATATATATATATATTTATTATTATTATTTACTTATGGGCCCTGGTGGACCACGCGATGTACAATTAGAGGCGTTTGTTGTTGTTAACCTTCCTTCGCACCCATACTAATTTCATTCTTTCGCTATGAGCGTTTTTCCTTTCGTCAGACCAAGTTGTTCCGGTCTTCCTACATTTTTCTCTCTGGCCAACCTTCCAAACGTTCACCTTGTGTCTGAAACAGCCTCTAGCCTCTATCCTGAATTTCACTTTGTGTAATATTTGCTGATCTTAGGTCCTCTTTAATTGCAGCAATCCATCTAATTATTTCTACTTTAGCTCTACTCCTATCAGCAAGGGGTACGGAATCCTCAAACTTTTGTACTTCTTGATTTGTCGTTCGAGTAAACTATCTCCGATAGTTAAAACCCAATTTTACGTAACAATGATAAGTCCCTTTTATTTATACGGTCTTACGATTTATTTTCGTTTTCTAACGCCGACGGCGGCTAAATAACTTCACAAACGTTTCAGAACAAAACCTTGCGTATGGCACTAAACGCGCCGTGGTACGTTCGAAACACTCAAATTATTATAGAGACCGGTGTACCCCCGGTCTCTAAATTCCATTCCCAAATTTACGCCAAGTTTTGCCTACAGGCAAGCTTGAGCGAAAACCCGCTAGTCCTATCTATACCGGACAACCTACCCGGATTTTCCGGGTAAAGCTAGCCAATTGCCCCAATTTGCCTTACGGGCTGCGAGCAGAAAGGAATCGAATTTTCGATTCCCGGCTCGCGTAAGACCGCTTCGACAACAGTCCCTAACCGCCGTGGCCAGGCGGTCTGAGAGATCATCTCCGATCGATCGGACCGGACCAATGGCAAAAAAACCCGTCATATTGCTGATGGGGAAAAAGCAAAATTTCATTTTCCTTTTCTTTCATATTAATCTCAGAAGTTCGCCAGGATCATCTTATAGACTATCCTTTCTTATCTATGCCACTTGCTAGGCATACCCGGGTCAGATAGAGACCCTAAAAAATTAGTGCCCATATAGGGTAAAGTTGACTAGAAACGGGCAAGAGCCTTGAGGGCTAACCCAAAAGCCTGGCTAGATAAGTCGAAGTCGACTCTACTCCTATTTTCATAAAATTCGACTATTTGTCTAGTTAGCCTACTCGGATTCATCCGTTTTATGTGTCCGTAAAATTTAAGTCTTCTTTTTCTCACATATCGCTATGTATATCTGAGTATTGTTTGATCTCTTGGTATTCCCGATGTCGGTATGTTGTGGCTATTTATTTGTTTGGGGCCTAGGATTTTTCTTTCCTTCTTTTCAATGTCCTCGATGTCCCTCTTTCTATTCAAAATGAGCGTTTCTGCAGCATATAGACATTCTGGCTTAATAATTGTGTTGTAATGTCTCAGTTTTATGTTTTTAGATAGGCACTTTTTGTTATAAATATTTTGTGTAAGCCTTAATGCCGTTTCCATTTTTTGACATCTATCCTTATTGGCCGCTTTTTCCAATCCATTTTCCATGATTATTTCACCCAAATATTTGAATTGAGAGACTCGTCTGATGTTACCATATTTTGTTTTTAGAAATGGCGTTCTTAGTCTGTTGCAGGTCATGTTAGCTTATGGCGTGCTTAGTCTGTTTCCTTTAGGATTTCAATCTGTATCTGTGCCCTTAATATATCTTGAGCTAAAATTGCTAGATCATCAGCAGATGCCAGACAATCAGTATTGATGTTGGTTCTCCCCAGTTTAATGGGCTGGTCAACATTCAGGGCCAACTTATTTTTTTTCACGCCACTCCTATATTATTTTTTCTAGAACACAGTTAAATAGGAGTGGCGAGAGTCCTCCATCCCCTCGTCTCACTCCAGTTTTAATTTCGAAGGGCTCTGAGAGATGTCAACCATGAATTTTACTTTTAACCTTGTGTTAGTTAACGTTGCTTTAATAATCCCCCAGCGTTTTTTCAGAGATCTGGTCCTTGTTCTTTCGGAAGATTCGGAATAAAGATTCGCGGTCAATAGAGTCTCATGCTTTTTTGAAATCCACAAATGTACAGACGAGATTTTTATTGTACAGTTCTTGATGTCTTAGAATCAACTTTAGATTCAGGATCTGTTCAGGGCTGGATCTGCCCCCCGGTCGAAAACCTGGTTGATATTCACCAATGTTAGGTTCTAACTGTCCCTGTGCTCTGTCTAGTAGACATTGAGATAGAATCTTGTAACAAACTGGGAGAAGAAATATCCCTCTATAGTTGTTTACAATCCGTTCTATGTCCTTTCCTATGTAGTAGATAGATTAGAGCTTCTTTCCAATCTTCCGGAATCCGTTCGGTTCGCCTAACTTCTCGTAGAATTTTGGTTATTTCCTTGATTGTGTACCTGGGGACCAGCGGATTTCAAAAGTTCAGCAGTGATTCCATCTTCTCCAGAAGCTTTGTCATTTTTAAGCCGCTCGATTTGCCTAATTATTTCATCTTCTTTCGGTGGTAATGAATCTGGGTTTGTTTGTTTAGGGTTTAGTGTTGCTAATTTGTTTAAGGGCTCAGGACAGTTTACTATTTGTTCTAAATATTTCGCTAGTTCTTTGCAATTGTCTTGGTTATTTAGAGCTGATTGTCCGTTTTCATTTTGGAAGCAAAGACTTTGCGGTTGATAGCCTATTAATTTAGTTTTAAATGTTTTATAAAAGTTTCGGGTGTTAGTTTTTTGGAAATCTTTTTCTATTTCAATAAGTTGATTGTTTTCATATTTTCTTTTAGTTTCTCTAACTAGCTTCGATGTTTCTTTTCTTACTTCCAAAAAGATGTTATAGTTTATAACTGTCTTTTGACTGTTCCAATCTTTGAATGTTTTACTTCGGCTTAATACTCCTTGCTCGCAAACTTCATCC
>JARFXV010002584.1:0-62031 GCA_031761425.1 Cosmopolites sordidus | reverse complement strand
CAAAAAATCATATCTCGAGAACTAAAAGAGATAAATCAAAACGGGTGCCGGATTATTGATGCGCGTGGTTTGGAGCGTCAAATATCCGAAAATGAAGCGATTCTATTTTTTAAAGTCTTGCAATTTGTTCGAAAAATTTCGTAAGGGGGTACCATAGGAAAATATCGGAAAAGTGAAATCAACTCAATTTCTATGAAAGTAAGCCACAAGATGGAGAAAATCACGGGGAATCGAATGGCGCAAAGCGCAGTTTGATATCTCGAACGGTTTTCTAGATATTCGCAGAAAACTGGTCGGGGAACGCGATTTTTGCAAAATGTTCGATTTTCTTGGATTTTCAAAAAATTATATCTCGAAAACTAAAAGGGATAAATCAAAACGGGTGCCGGATTATCGATGCGCGTGGTTTGGAGCGTCAAATATCCGATAATGAAGCGATTCTATTTTTTAAAGTTTTGCAATTTGTTCGAAAAATTTCGTAAGGGGGTACCATAGGAAAATATCGGAAAAGTGAAAGCCACTCAATTTTTATGAAAGTAAGCCACAAGATGGAGAAAATTACGGGGAATTGAATGGCGCAAAGCGGAGTTTGATATCTCGAAAGGTTTTCTAGATATTCGCAGAAAACTGGTCGGGGAATGCGATTTTTGCAAAATGTTCGATTTTCTTGGATTTTCAAAAAATCATATCTCGAAAACTAAAAGAGATATATCAAAACGGGAAAATGAAGCGACTCTATATTTTAAAGTTTTTCAATTTGTTCGAAAAATTTCGTAAGGGGGTACCATAGGAAAATATTGGAAAAGTGAAAGCCACTCAATTTCTATGAAAGTAAGCCACAAGATGGAGAAAATCACGGGGAATCGAATGGCGCAAAGCGCAGTTTGATATCTCGAACGGTTTTCTAGATATTCGCAGAAAACTGGTAGGGGAATGCGATTTTTGCAATATGTTCGATTTTCTTGGATTTTCAAAACATCATATCTCGAAAACTAAAAGAGATAAATCAAAACGGGTGACAGATTATTGATGCGCGTGGTTTGGAGCGTCAAATATCCGAAAATGAAGCGATTCTATATTTTAAAGTTTTGCAATTTGTTCGAAAAATTTCGTAAGGGGGTACCATAGGAAAATATCGGAAAAGTGAAATCCACTCAATTTCTATGAAAGTAAGCCACAAGATGGAGAAAATCACGGGGAATCGAATGGCGAAAAGCGCAGTTTGATATCTCGAAAGGTTTTCTAGATATTCGCAGAAAACTGGTCGGGGAATGCGATTTTTGCAAAATGTTCGATTTTCTTGGATTTTCAAAAAATCAGATCTCGAAAACTAAAAGAGATAAATCAAAACGGGTGCCAGATTATTGATGCGCGTGGTTTGGAGCGTCAAATATCCGAAAATGAAGCGATTCTATTTTTTAAAGTTTTGCAATTTGTTCGAAAAATTTCGTAAGGGGGGTACCATAGGAAAATATCGGAAAAGTGAAAGCCACTCAATTTTTATGAAAGTAAGCCACAAGATGGAGAAAATTACGGGGAATTGAATGGCGCAAAGCGGAGTTTGATATCTCGAAAGGTTTTCTAGATATTCGCAGAAAACTGGTCGGGGAATGCGATTTTTGCAAAATGTTCGATTTTCTTGGATTTTCAAAAAATCATATCTCGAAAACTAAAAGAGATATATCAAAACGGGAAAATGAAGCGACTCTATTTTTTAAAGTTTTGCAATTTGTTCGAAAAATTTCGTAAGGGGGTACCATAGGAAAATATTGGAAAAGTGAAAGCCACTCAATTTCTATGAAAGTAAGCCACAAGATGGAGAAAATCACGGGGAATCGAATGGCGCAAAGCGCAGTTTGATATCTCGAACGGTTTTCTAGATATTCGCAGAAAACTGGTAGGGGAATGCGATTTTTGCAATATGTTCGATTTTCTTGGATTTTCAAAACATCATATCTCGAAAACTAAAAGAGATAAATCAAAACGGGTGACAGATTATTGATGCGCGTGGTTTGGAGCGTCAAATATCCGAAAATGAAGCGATTCTATTTTTTAAAGTTTTGCAATTTGTTCGAAAAATTTCGTAAGGGGGGTACCATAGGAAAATATCGGAAAAGTGAAAGCCACTCAATTTTTATGAAAGTAAGCCATAAGATGGAGAAAATTACGGGGAATTGAATGGCGCAAAGCGCAGTTTGATATCTCGAACGGTTTTCTAGATATTCGCAGAAAACTGGTCGGGGAATGCGATTTTCGCAAAATGTTCGATTTTCTTGGATTTTCAAAAAATCATATCTCGAAAACTAAAAGAGATAAATCAAAACGGGTGACAGATTATCGATGCGCGTGGTTTGGAGCGTCAAATATCCGAAAATGAAGCGATTCTATATTTTTAAGTTTTGCAATTTGTTCGAAAAATTTCGTAAGGGGGTACCATAGGAAAATATCGGAAAAGTGAAAGCCACTCAATTTCTATGAAAGTAAGCCACAAGATGGAGAAAATCATGGGGAATCGAATGGCGCAAAGCGCAGTTTGATATCTCGAACGGTTTTCTAGATATTCGCAGAAAACTGGTAGGGGAATGCGATTTTTGCAAAATGTTCGATTTTCTTGGATTTTCAAAACATCATATCTCGAAAACTAAAAGAGATAAATCAAAACGGGTGACAGATTACTGATGCGCGTGGTTTGGAGCGTCAAATATCCGAAAATGAAGCGATTCTATTTTTTAAAGTTTTGCAATTTGTTCGAAAAATTTCGTAAGGGGGTACCATAGGAAAATATCGGAAAAGTGAAAGCCACTTAATTTCTATGAAAGTAAGCCACAAGATGGAGAAAATCACGGGGAATCGAATGGCGCAAAGCGCAGTTTGATATCTCGAACGGTTTTCTAGATATTCGCAGAAAACTGGTATTGGAATGCGATTTTTGCAAAATGTTCGATTTTCTTGGATTTTCAAAACATCATATCTCGAAAACTAAAAGAGATAAATCAAAACGGGTGACAGATTATTGATGCGCGTGGTTTGGAGCGTCAAATATCCGAAAATGAAGCGATTCTATTTTTTTAAAGTTTTGCAATTTGTTCGAAAAATTTCGTAAGGGGGTACCATAGGAAAATATCGGAAAAGTGAAAGCCACTCAATTTCTATGAAAGTAAGCCACAAGATGGAGAAAATCACGGGGAATCGAATGGCGCAAAGCGCAGTTTGATATCTCGAACGGTTTTCTAGATATTCGCAGAAAACTGGTAGGGGAATGCGATTTTTGCAAAATGTTCGATTTTCTTGGATTTTCAAAACATCATATCTCGAAAACTAAAAGAGATAAATCAAAACGGGTGACAGATTATTGATGCGCGTGGTTTGGAGCGTCAAATATCCGAAAATGAAGCGATTCTATTTTTTAAAGTTTTGCAATTTGTTCGAAAAATTTCGTAAGGGGGTACCATAGGAAAATATCGGAAAAGTGAAAGCCACTCAATTTCTATGAAAGTAAGCCGCAAGATGGAGAAAATTACGGGGAATCGAATGGCGCAAAGCGCAGTTTGATATCTTGAACGGTTTTCTAGATATTCGCAGAAAACTGGTATTGGAATGCGATTTTTGCAAAATGTTCGATTTTCTTGGATTTTCAAAACATCATATCTCGAAAACTAAAAGAGATAAATCAAAACGGGTGCCAGATTATTGATGCGCGTGGTTTGGAGCGTCAAATATCCGAAAATGAAGCGATTCTATTTTTTAAAGTTTTGCAATTTGTTCGAAAAATTTCGTAAGGGGGTACCATAGGAAAATATCGGAAAAGTGAAAGCCACTCAATTTCTATGAAAGTAAGCCGCAAGATGGAGAAAATTACGGGGAATCGAATGGCGCAAAGCGCAGTTTGATATCTCGAACGGTTTTCTAGATATTCGCAGAAAACTGGTCGTGGAATGCGATTTTTGCAAAATGTTCGATTTTCTTGGATTTTCAAAACATCATATCTCGAAAACTAAAAGAGATAAATCAAAACGGGTGACAGATTATTGATGCGCGTGGTTTGGAGCGTCAAATATCCGAAAATGAAGCGATTCTATTTTTTAAAGTTTTGCAATTTGTTCGAAAAATTTCGTAAGGGGGTACCATAGGAAAATATCGGAAAAGTGAAAGCCACTCAATTTCTATGAAAGTAAGCCGCAAGATGGAGACAATTACGGGGAATCGAATGGCGCAAAGCGCAGTTTGATATCTCGAACGGTTTTCTAGATATTCGCAGAAAACTGGTATTGGAATGCGATTTTTGCAAAATGTTCGATTTTCTTGGATTTTCAAAACATCATATCTCGAAAACTAAAAGAGATAAATCAAAACGGGTGACAGATTATTGATGCGCGTGGTTTGGAGCGTCAAATATCCGAAAATGAAGCGATTCTATTTTTTAAAGTTTTGCAATTTGTTCGAAAAATTTCGTAAGGGAGTACCATAGGAAAATATCGGAAAAGTGAAAGCCACTCAATTTCTGTGAAAGTAAGCCACAAGATGGAGAAAATTACGGGGAATCGAATGGCGCAAAGCGGAGTTTGATATCTCGACAGGTTTTCTAGATATTCGCAGAAAACTGGTCGGGGAATGCGATTTTTGCAAAATGTTCGATTTTCTTGGATTTTCAAAAAATCATATCTCGAAAACTAAAAGAGATAAATCAAAACGGGAAAATGAAGCGATTCTATTTTTTAAAGTTTTGCAATTTGTTCGAAAAATTTCGTAAGGGGGTACCATAGGAAAATATCGGAAAAGTGAGAGCCACTCAATTTTTATGAAAGTAAGCCACAAGATGGAGAAAATTACGGGGAATTGAATGGCGCAAAGCGGAGTTTGATATCTCGACAGGTTTTCTAGATATTCGCAGAAAACTGGTCGGGGAATGCGATTTTTGCAAAATGTTCGATTTTCTTGGATTTTCAAAAAATCATATCTCGAAAACTAAAAGAGATAAATCAAAACGGGAAAATGAAGCGACTCTATTTTTTAAAGTTTTGCAATTTGTTCGAAAAATTTCGTAAGGGGGTACCATAGGAAAATATTGGAAAAGTGAAAGCCACTCAATTTCTATGAAAGTAAGCCACAAGATGGAGAAAATCACGGGGAATCGAATGGCGCAAGGCGCAGTTTGATATCTCGAACGGTTTTCTAGATATTCGCAGAAAACTGGTATTGGAATGCGATTTTTGCAAAATGTTCGATTTTCTTGGATTTTCAAAACATCATATCTCGAAAACTAAAAGAGATAAATCAAAACGGGTGACAGATTATTGATGCGCGTGGTTTGGAGCGTCAAATATCCGAAAATGAAGCGATTCTATTTTTTAAAGTTTTGCAATTTGTTCGAAAATTTTCGTAAGGGGGTACCATAGGAAAATATCGGAAAAGTGAAAGCCACTCAATTTCTATGAAAGTAAGCCGCAAGATGGAGAAAATTACGGGGAATCGAATGGCGCAAAGCGCAGTTTGATATCTTGAACGGTTTTCTAGATATTCGCAGAAAACTGGTATTGGAATGCGATTTTTGCAAAATGTTCGATTTTCTTGGATTTTCAAAACATCATATCTCGAAAACTAAAAGAGATAAATCAAAACGGGTGCCAGATTATTGATGCGCGTGGTTTGGAGCGTCAAATATCCGAAAATGAAGCGATTCTATTTTTTAAAGTTTTGCAATTTGTTCGAAAAGTTTCGTAAGGGGGTACCATAGGAAAATATCGGAAAAGTGAAAGCCACTCAATTTCTATGAAAGTAAGCCGCAAGATGGAGAAAATTACGGGGAATCGAATGGCGCAAAGCGCAGTTTGATATCTCGAACAGTTTTCTAGATATTCGCAGAAAACTGGTATTGGAATGCGATTTTTGCAAAATATTCGATTTTCTTGGATTTTCAAAACATCATATCTCGAAAACTAAAAGAGATAAATCAAAACGGGTGACAGATTATTGATGCGCGTGGTTTGGAGCGTCAAATATCCGAAAATGAAGCGATTCTATTTTTTAAAGTTTTGCAATTTGTTCGAAAAATTTCGTAAGGGGGTACCATAGGAAAATATCGGAAAAGTGAAAGCCACTGAATTTCTATGAAAGTAAGCCGCAAGATGGAGAAAATTACGGGGAATCGAATGGCGCAAAGCGCAGTTTGATATCTCGAACGGTTTTCTAGATATTCGCAGAAAACTGATATTGGAATGCGATTTTTGCAAAATGTTCGATTTTCTTGGATTTTCAAAACATCATATCTCGAAAACTAAAAGAGATAATCAAAACGGGTGACAGATTATTGATGCGCGTGGTTTGGAGCGTCAAATATCCGAAAATGAAGCGATTCTATTTTTTAAAGTTTTGCAATTTGTTCGAACAATTTCGTAAGGGGGTACCATAGGAAAATATCGGAAAAGTGAAAGCCACTCAATTTCTATGAAAGTAAGCCGCAAGATGGAGAAAATTACGGGGAATCGAATGGCGCAAAGCGCAGTTTGATATCTCGAACGGTTTTCTAGATATTCGCAGAAAACTGGTATTGGAATGCGATTTTTGCAAAATGTTCGATTTTCTTGGATTTTCAAAACATCATATCTCGAAAACTAAAAGAGATAATCAAAACGGGTGACAGATTATTGATGCGCGTGGTTTGGAGCGTCAAATATCCGAAAATGAAGCGATTCTATTTTTTAAAGTTTTGCAATTTGTTCGAAAAATTTCGTAAGGGGGTACCATAGGAAAATATCGGAAAAGTGAAAGCCACTTAATTTCTATGAAAGTAAGCCACAAGATGGAGAAAATCACGGGGAATCGAATGGCGCAAAGCGCAGTTTGATCTCTCGAACGGTTTTCTAGATATTTGCAGAAAACTGGTAGGGGAATGCGATTTTTGCAAAATGTTCGATATTCTTGGATTTTCAAAACATCATATCTCGAAAACTAAAAGAGATAAATCAAAACGGGTGACAGATTATTGATGCGCGTGGTTTGGAGCGTCAAATATCCGAAAACGAAGCGATTCTATTTTTTAAAGTTTTGCAATTTGTTCGAAAAATTTCGTAAAGGGAAAATATCGGAAAAGTGAAAGCCACTCAATTTCTATGAAAGTAAGCCACAAGATGGAGAAAATTACGGCGAATCGAATGGCGCAAAGCGCAGTTTGATATCTCGAACGGTTTTCTAGATATTCGCAGAAAACTGGTAGGGGAATGCGATTTTTGCAAAATGTTCGATTTTCTTGGATTTTCAAAATATCATATCTCGAAAACTAAAAGAGATAAATCAAAACGGGTGACAGATTATTGATGCGCGTGGTTTGGAGCGTCAAATATCCGAAAATGAAGCGATTCTATTTTTTAAAGTTTTGCAATTTGTACGAAAAATTTCGTAAGGGGGGTACCATAGGAAAATATCGGAAAAGTGAAAGCCACTCAATTTCTATGAAAGTAAGCCACAAGATGGAGAAAATCACGGGGAATCGAATGGCGCAAAGCGCAGTTTGATATCTCGAACGGTTTTCTAGATATTCGCAGAAAACTGGTCGTGGAATGCGATTTTTGCAAAATGTTCGAATTTCTTGGATTTTCAAAAAATCATATCTCGAAAACTAAAAGAGATAAATCAAAACGGGTGACAGATTATTGATGCGCGTGGTTTGGAGCGTCAAATATCCGAAAATGAAGCGATTCTATTTTTTAAAGTTTTGCAATTTGTTCGAAAAATTTCGTAAGGGGGTACCATAGGAAAATATCCGAAAAGTGAAATCCACTCAATTTCTATGAAAGTAAGCCACAAGATGGAGAAAATTGCGAGGAATCATGTTTATTTAATTAATTAATTAATTGAAATTCTACATATAGAAAACAAATGCAAAAATTAAACCATCTGGAGAGCGTAGAAAAAATTGTCTCAAGGACGCGAAAACCCTTCATAATGATCAAATAGACTTGAACAAATCGCTTCTATTGGATTTGTACTTGAAAGAAATAGCATCTGTGGCGATTTCCTAAATACATATAATTTATTTTAAAAACTTTTTGTATTAATAGCAATTTCAACAACGGAGTTATTCATTTGTGATGAAACTACGGTGCTAGCGAAACGCGTCAAACATTAATTACAAAGTGGAAATTTTGCCAAAAAAGTTTTTTATTAAACATTAATAAAATGTCCTTCTTCAACGTTTTGATGATCTTTAGTGATAAAAATAAGCATTTTTAACTTAAAATGTCCAATGTAACCATTACCATCTAATAAGTTCGTAACCCTGTGTAATTTTCACATATGAAGTTTCCAACCCACATTCCAGTTAAATGGCACAGTAAGAAAACTATTCCGTTTCATTTCCCGGACTGACAAAAGGTTCTGCCGGGGGAAAACAAAAACGGATTTCCGTAGATTTGACTGGGCGCGTGAATAAATTGTCGTTTTCGGAACTTTTCCGACCGTGGGAAAACCGAGGAGAACTGAACGACGTCAGTCGGGTCAGTTGGGATGATAGTTTTTTGGCAAGGTCGAATGTCTAACTGGGACTTTTATATCTGTTGGGTTACCACTGATTTTGCCTTTTCAATCCTGATTTTTTGATCAGAAAAGGTGTACTTTGAAATTTGTGGACTGTAATAATATATTTGAGGCGTGAGATATATATATATATATATATATATATATATATATATATATATATATATATATATATATATATATATATATATATATATATATATATATATATATATATATATATATTTATATATATATATATATTTATTGGGTTTTTTCCGGGAGTACATCCGGTTGTCGAGTTGGTCCCTGTCGGGAGCTTGCAGACGTTTCGCCAAAGTCTCATCGCTCAAAATCTCGCTCAAAATCGTCGCTCAAAATCTTCGCTCAATATCTTCGCTCAAAATCTTCGGTGCTTACAGTCACGAAGTTCATGACTGTCTATCCTCGCGACAGTAAGCACCCAATACATAAAAAAATCCAATACATGTTTTTCCATCCGTGAAATAGTACGCATATATATATATATATATATATATATATATATATATATATATATATATATATATATATATATATATATATAAATATAAATATATATATATATATAAATATATATATATATATATATATATATATATATATATATATATATATATATATATATATATATATATATATATATATATATATATATATATATATGTATATATATATATATATATATATATATATATATATATATATATATATATATATATATATATAAATATACACATCATCCGTGTAATTTTTAAATACTGAGTATGTTATTTTGAAATGACCTGTGCATATGACTGTTGTGTACACTTATCTGTATATGCCCAATGGCAGTCAAAGACTACACATGGGGGTGTCGATACAGCTGATCGATTGAGAGCCCTATATTGTGTCGACCGAAAATCACCAAAATGGTGGCATAGATGGTTCTGGAGTGTCATAGACATAGCATTTGTCAAAGCCTTTGTTATTCATGGCCTTATATTAGAAAAAACTACCGTTAAAGTCTTTCGACGATCTGTTACCCAATGATTGATGACGATGAAAGGTACTGGTAAAAAAAAAAGACGCAAATCCAATTATTCTACTGTGAGATATGTATATTTGGATAACAGAGGTATACATTGGCTTATATTTGCCGATAATAGAGGAAGGTGTGAGGTTGTAGCATCAAGAAGATACAGTCGAAACCACATAGTAAACGTTCTCATTGTAATGTATTTTTATTAAACTTGAAGAGATATATATATATATATATATATATATATATATATATATATATATATATATATATATATATATATATATATATATAAATATACACATCATCCGTGTAATTTTTAAATACTTATCTGTATATCTAAAAATGTTTACATGGCATTTTATAAAATAATTATCATTATTGTACAATTATGCACATCTTTGGCGAGTCATAATGTTGCTCTTTTGTTTTACATTTTTAGACTGACATTGCTAGTGCATTATTTTGTATCAGTTTTGTGTTTTTATTTTGTAATGATACATCTAAATGAATTAGCTGTTGTTATAATTGTTAATATAGCTAACGAGGGTTGCAGGCAAGAACATATTGCACAAATGCTCGAACATCAATTGACGGTGTGAAGTAAAACGATACGAGGAGACAGGGAACTACAGACGATGACCTGGAGAAGGACTGATCTGTACAAACGATGCACGACGCAAATGGACGATCGCTATTTACAACTTCAGTCTAAAAATGAACAGTCTGTTTTCTAAAAATCGAACTGCTGAATGCAAGGCCTGTTAATGTTAGTGCAAAAACAGTAGAAAAAACATTAAAGAAAGTAGATTTAAATCCAAAACGTCCTGCCAAAGTCCCTCGACTTCTCCCACACCACAAAACGACCCGGTTACAATTTACACGAAACTATGTTGATTGGGATGAGCCTAAATGGAGCAAAGTTCTTTTCTTATTTAATTACACAGAATAAATTTAAAGACATAGAGCAGAAATGGAATCAGAACAGAATTACAGGAATTTAAATATACAGAATGAAATAATTCTTGTTGTCCTTTGCCCTTTATCGTGGGGATTATCTCAATTAATCAATGTGACGTTGTCATTTCCATACTGGCTGACAACATTGCTGTAGGGGCGGCGTCCCAACGCTCTCCCTTATGAACCGCTACTGATGCATAAGTTATAACAACAAAAAAAACTGTAGGTAAGATTATAAACCTAGGTAAACACCAAGCTGAAAAGCCTATTGATAGAAAGCGAAATAAACCAAAACCAAATGTAGTCAAGAAAATCTCTATCAATGTAAATATAAATGACCTCCGCCACTGCTCCAATCAAAAGACCTTAGATAAATCAGTGCTACCTTCACCCTCACCACATTCACACAGTTACCAAAAATAAACTCGAGTCCCAAAACAAAGTCATTTATTACACGAGAACTTTTTTTCTGTTCAAATCGCCTCACCGTATTTCTCCCCCGCCTCATCACCGGACCGCCGTACGCTACCGCCAGTCCCTATCCGGAGGATCGCTTTTTGTTGGGCAGAGGAGCGCGACCTCAATCTAGAAGTTAAATTTCGATGGCTGGCCCTCGGTCCAGGGTGCCAAAAAGGGTCCTATTAATCATTATTTAATTTTAATGGTGGCAAAAGCTGTTTGCCGTACAGGAAATGGGAAAAATTGACCCGGAAACTGATACGGAGGCCCGACCGATAAGTAGAAACCTTTCCTTTTCTCTTATTTTGTTAGTAAAAACTGGAGAAAATGAAAAAAAGAAATGATTGCTATGTGCTTTATTTAACCCTTTCCTACCGAACTATCCATTTTTTATAATTTTCTACAATTGTAGTCTGTTATATTACTATATAGTACTATTTCTAAAGCCAGGACTAATTGTACTTTGGAGGACTAATTGTACATAATTATCTTTATGTATTACAATACTAGGAACTTTGTTAAAAAAGTACAAGTAATAAAAAAATATGAGATCAAACGTTTGCTTCGTGGTATTCAACAAAACAGTTGTTTTTATTATTTAAACATAAAAATACACTAATTATTCTATTAGAACCTTTGGTGTGAAACACTAAACTTGAAGAGATTTATCACTAAACACCAAATCACTTTTTTGAACTGCTCGACGCACGTTTCGCTAACCATGTTAGCATCATCAGGAGATGGTTAATCTGAAATCTTCTCCTGATGATGCTAACATGATTATCGAAACGTGCGTCGGGTAGTTAAAAAAAAGTAATTTGGTGTTTAGTGATAAATCTCTTCAAGTTTAATAAAAATACATTACAATGAGAAAGTTTACTATGTGGTTTCGACTGTATCTTCTTGATGCTACAACCTCACACCTTCCTCTATTATCGGCAAATATAAGCCAATGTATGCATCTGTTATCCAAATGTACATATCTCACAGTAGAATAATTGGATTTGCGTCTTTTTTTTTACCAGTACCTTTCATCGTCATCAATCATTGGGTAACAGATCGTCGAAAGACTTTCACGGTAGTTTTTTCTAATATAAGGCCATGAATAACAAAGGCTTTGACAAATGCTATGTCTATGACACTCCAGAACCATCTATGCCACCATTTTGGTGATTTTCGGTCGACACAATATAGGGCTCTCAATCGATCAGCTGTATCGACACCCCGTATGTGTAGTCTTTGACTGCCATTGGGCAAGTTACTGTATACTTTAATCATTTTTTTTCCTTACTTGACACAGTGGCCTCCTTGTTTCTTACTGTGGCGAAAAAGGTGAAAATTTGACACTAACTGTATCATTTTGTTCTCTCCATTTCCAATATTCAATATCTAAGTTTGAAAATCGATAACCGCTCTCTCCTCTGTTCATTTTAGAATCAGCAAGTATATTTCCGGGAAGCCCATTTCTATTACTTCTGATTGGTCCACAAGCATGGGTATTTTCAGTTTTCAATATTTCTAGCAAAGCAGTACATGAAACAAATGCCAAAATAGACAAGTTTTCCTTCCCCACCCCCCTTTCTTCATCTTTTCCCTGGTAAATATGAAATTTCTTTATAAACCCTCTCCGGTCAGCCACCACAACTTGAATCCTGTTTTGATCGGCTTTATGGGTAGGTATTGTTTCAGTATAGACCTATCCTTGAATTTGATCATCGGGTCCCATATAATATCTTGAAATTTTTTGTTTAGGGCATTCACTACTGGTCTTATTTTGTATAGCTTGTCCTTGCAGTTCGTAAACATTTGACTATATCATTACAATGTAGATGTGATAAAATAATTATAAATCTGTGTCTTGGCATGGTTTTGCAAAAAAAAGAATTGCTTAGATCAGGTCGACACCTTATCTAAGCAATCCATTGGACCAGCTTGGATAGATCATTACTCATCGGTGCGTAATGGTCTGTCCAAGTTTGTCATGGGAGTATTATATCACATGTAGAAATTTATGCCTATAAATGTTAAAAGCTCTTCCTTTTTTAGATTCAACACCTTGTTTTTCTATGTAGCGTAAAGGTTGATTTGGTACATGATATCAGATAATATTCCATCAATCAATACTAGAAATATATCAGTCGGGGTGGCACAGTGAGCAAAACATTGTTGTACTACTTCGGTATCTACTGAATATTCCCGTAAATTTGTCTTTTTTCGCTTTTTCCACTAGTTCGACAACCTTTTGTCGAGTAGCTCTCGGTAAGGATGTACTTGGTGAAGGAAGATCATTCTCGGATCTGGAACTAGGGACCGGCGATTTAGATACCTGATCAATGGAAGTTTCTGGTGGTAATTCTTTATTTGTAGGCGATAAGAGTTGGACTTCGTTTAGAACCCTTTCAATAGCCTCCTCAAAAGTGTCGTCAAAGCCTCTCGGTGTGGGTTTTTGAACATCGTCCTCGTTTTCTTCGTCTGAGATATCCGCATCAGACTCATCGTCACAGTTTGGAAGGTCTTCCAACAATAGAGCCTCAATAAGAGCAGTATTTTTTGAAATATCTATTTTAGTACATCTACAACAAATAAAACAACAATTTAAACGTGGATCTAAAAGTTAACTATCGGCAAATATAACAAAAAAAAAACGACATTTATTATCTAAATACCATAAAATTCCCTAAATTTTGAAACCAATAGTCACTGACGGTACTTACTTAGTAGATCCTCGTCGGTTTTCGTAAATTTTATACATAAAATAATATCATAAAATGCCATACAAATATCTACAAATTTAATTGATAAGATTAAATTTATTTTGCATATAATTAAATATAATAAATATAAATTGAATTGATTAAATAATGAAAAATAATATCACTTACCTAAGATATACTATTTTTAAAATAATTTTCAGGAATGCACATTTAAACTCGCTGACTGCCCAACAGGTTGTAATTTTCAAATCAAATTGATTGGTCGTTTCCCGAGGAACACCGAATCGAGCGCTGTGATTGGCTCATGCGAACCGTACTAGAATGGATCATCAGTGAGAGTAAGCGCGGAGTGTTTGCGTATTCAGTATATGTGACGAAAAAGGAGGTGGTACAATTTCTTGTCGAAGACAGAAAGTCTTCTTGTCGGAGAGTGTTGAGATTTTCTGGCCTATTAACGTAAATCCGACATTTTAAATAGCCCCATAGCTCGTCGACCGACCCATCGGTTTGGGAAAGTAGTGTTAAGAAAACTTCTAACGTTAATGCCATAATGGTGCACCAGCACACTTGTTGTAACCCTATTTCTTGGTTTTGGTTAATTAAATTGGGAAACAGACGCAAAAGTTTAGGGATGATATTTTCTTCCAATAGATCTAACTACTTATCTGCTGTCAAGTTGCCATCAATGAAAAAAGGTCCGATAGTATTCTTGGCATTAAATTCCATCCAAACATGTGAAGATTTCCATCCAATGCAGATTAGTATCAGCCCAGTATCTACAGCACAACAAAATTTGGATTGGTATTTATTTTTTCCTTCGCAAAATTCAACTATTCGATCAAAATCATCTTCACTTAATTCTTCTAGTAACTGTTTTTTGCAAGGGTAAAAATCTTTTTGATTCTTTTTTGCACTGGGCGTCTATATATGTTATGATTTAAAGCAAATTGTTGCATGGAAACCTTACCATTGTCTACTACATCAATTCAAACCTTCAGCGAATGTTCGTTATTAGTTTTTGTTTTCCTAATTTTGGACGACTTTTAATGTTGCCTGTATCATTGAATCTTTTCACCATTTTTGAAACTGTTGACTTAGTAATATTTTTATGCAGATGTACTTCATTAAGTGCGTTTTCTGTTTTGTATCCAACAATTTTTAGCATAAGTATTGCCTAAATGGTTGTGGCGTTTTCATATATTTTTCTTTTTTTGGAGTTTTCGCCACGATCTAAAACTCAAAAAATATCAAGAATAGCTGTTCTTATACACAACAGAATATCAAAAATGTGGTTTTTTAAAAAAGTCCCTACGAATATGGTAAATTTTGTACAGGCGAGAAATCTAGACCGTTAGATGTTAGAATAAAAGAATATAAAAACCATCTTTAAAAGGGTGATTTTCATAAATCTAGAATTTGCAAACACGCATGGGAATCGGGATATAAAATCAGCAAGAATAATTCCAAAATGGCATTAAAAGAATCGGTAACTAAATGGAGAAGATTAAAAGAAAACGTTATAAATAAAAAACACTATTGCTAAAAATAAATATAACTGTATTGCTATGCCTTCGGTAGATTTAAATTCAATATGGTTCCCGATTCTCCATAAATCCGTATCAACCCCGAACAATCCATCAGTCAGTACACAGTCAGTACAAAATATTATTGTCAACGTAAGTATCATTGACATATACAAAATATATTTACTTACTATCTTTTAGAGTATTATATAGAAATTATTGTAAATTATTTTTAGATTCGTTTTGAATTTGAAAACGGGAAGAGAAGACTTCCCGAAACGTTAAAGTTCAAAAGTTTGTATTTATTTTAAATAATTTTGTATTTTTAAAATTTTTGTTCATTAGGCAAATTTATTACAGAAAAAGAATCACTGATAAATTAGTCTCCGTTTGGTTTTTTCCCAGTGATTCTTTTATTTAGATAACAACAGATATTCTTGATATTTTTTGAGTTTTAGGTCGTGGCGAAAAACCCAAAAAAAGAAAAAGAAATTAGTGTATCAATTCTTTCTCTTTCGGTTAAACACATATTAATTCCACATAAAAATTGAAAGAAATTTGAAATGAAATACACAAGTTGACGTTAACAGTTGTAGTCACATACTTTATCTGCCATCCATAGTTTCATAGTCTACTAAATAAAAAATATTTTTACCCTAAACAGACCAGACACCACCTTTTAACCATTTTTTTGCTCTTAGGTTTTTCCAAAGATGCCAAATTCAAGTACTATTATCATTAAAAAAAAATCAAGTTAGTTTTGGATTTCAAATATGCGAAAGTAAAAAAAAATGGAAATATATCCAAAAATGGCAAACATTTGCTGATGTGTACAAAATTTCATTGAGAAATCTCAAAGCGTTCTCGAGATATTTGACCGTATCCATATATAATAGCGATCTTGTATATGTATTTCATTTCAGTTAGGATTACTTCCATTTCTCCCCTTTCTGATATTATTTCGTGAAATATTCTCTTACTAGTGATATAAACTCATACACTTACTCCCAAACATTATTAACCCTCAAGAGAAGTACTGGGTAGGGGTGAATTAAAAGTATTTTTCCCTTATAAATGGTCACGTTGAGGGACAGACTTTGAGTTGGGGAAAATTTTTTACTATCCCCACTACAGAACCTCCACTATAGCCATCTTGAGATGTGAATACTAATAAAAATATAAACGACCGTGGTCAGTATATGGGTATAAGCCACACAGTGCTGTTGTTGTGTCACTGTTTTGTCAATTTATGTAAATAACTTTTTGTACAAATAATGTGTTTTTTGATATTTTTGATATTTTTTGCTAATATTTTCGACAACAAAGAGAGTGCAAGCGAGACCGAATCGGTTTTTGAAGAGCATCATAATGAGACTGATTAAGACGAAAGCGAAGAGGAGCAGGTAGAGACTGTCGAAAGTGAGTCATCAACCAACGAGTCAGAACAAATAGCATTATTTTAAAACCAGTGAACTTTACATAACCAAATTAATATTTTTTAAAATAAAGCTAAATTATGTAAAAGTATCTGAAAGCACATTAAGTCCCCTTTTAAATGCCGTTGGAAGAAAGTTTTTATCTATTAATTTCGTCTAGATATGATCGTTTGAATAGATAAACACCTAATTTTAACATTTTATTTAAATTTTTGCTGATTTTTTCGATGGTATTAGGAATACTATTATTTTTTGGAATATTCTATATAGTCTTTTTCTATACTGATTGCGGTTTAAATTAAAAAAAATAAATAAATTGGATAATTTAATCAAAAGACATAAATAATCAAAGACACATGGAATACACATGGTGCTCCTGAATCGGGAAGCTGCCATAGTGCTTCTCTTGAGGGTTTTAATATCGGTAATATAGAAAATACTTTCAGTTATTAAAAAATAACTACAGAAAATATGTTAATCTACGGTTTCATTTCAAATCTTAATAACTAATTGACCAATTTGGAATTAACGATTGTTCAAGCCTGACTGCAATCCAACTGGATCGAGCAGCGGAAATTTTGGAAGCATTAAAATTTAATGAATATTATTATACGTGCTAATCGTTGCCCTTTCGACTCACAATTAAGTTTACGAACAAACGCTCCTAACACTAATAAGACCATTCGTAATTTCTATTTTAATCTTGCAGAATATGAGCTTAAGCAAATTGCCAGCTTTACCTCGCTCGCGCCACGTTAGAGTTGTGCTGTTTTCCAGTTCCTTGAAGATGCTCCATATTAGCACATAAATTTCATTATATCCCAGTATTTATTTAATTGTAAAGAGTTAATTTACTCTTATTATATTAGAATAATGTCTACACTATTTTGTAGCAAGCATTTTTTGTCTAAACGAGAGTTACTGCATCGTTGATTTATTTTAATTAAAAAGTTTTATTAAAAAAAAATAATTATGGCAACAAATTAACCATTGATGCATTCTACGTCAATGTTCACGAAATCACTGGGTCTGGAATCGATGAAGTTGTTAAGCTAATTTTTCAGGTCTTCATCGTTGGCGAACGTTACGCCCCTCATTTCGTTACAAAGCGAGAGGAAGAGGGATAATCGGTTAGTGTAAGATCAGGAGAGTAGGGCGGATGCGGAAGAACTACTCATTCTGGAATTTAGTCGGTATGGAGCGTTTAGGCAGGCCGTGCGTTCTCTCTCTCTCTCTCTCTCTCTCTCTCTGCGACGTCACGACCATGCGACGTCACGTGACTCTCGGGACCGGTTTCTAGCCTTTCAGCCGTCATCAGCCAAGCTCCAGACGAATCCGATCGAGGCCAGACCACGTCAACTGGCCATTTTAACGACGGGTCCTGATCACACACAACTCACGCCATCATACGGCGAATGCTCGTAGCAGTCAGGACCACTCGTAACATTCTGTCTGGAACCTCGGGTATAGTACCAGGTATGCCCTCAACTCCCATAAATATATATATATATATATATATATATATATATATATATATATATATATATATATATATATATATATATATATATATATATATATATACAGGGTGTTAGGTAAACATGCGGCAAAAATGCAAGGGGTTATTCCTTGTCCTATTCTAAGAATATTTTGCTCTATGATGATTTTTGAAAAACCCCTTTGTTTCGAAGATACAAGGCGAACACAATTTGCGACAACCATATTCGATATTTGTTGAAATCATTAATGTAAATAAAAGTAGGGTGTACGTCAATGAGTTTATCAAGTACAAACATTTTTTTTTTCGATCTCGATCACTTGGAACGGCTGTTTTATCTAGTAAGTGGATTTCATCGGTTGCATTTGTTTACATAGATTGAGTGACGTTTGGTTGTTTGATGTGTCTTAAACAAACGCCGAGATGACTGGCATGCACTTCATGTATGGACTTGCTGATGGCAATGCATTACAAACTAAGCGATTGTACAGTGAACGATTTCCAGCCCGTAATGTCCCTGACCGAAAAATCTTCAAAAACATTCATCGACGTCTTCGTGAAACAGGCACACTGCAAAGAACTGAAGGGTCAGGAAGATCACTGACTGTAAGAACGGTACAATTGGAACAGAATGTGATGGACATGATAGCGGGAGAGTCTGGTAGTTCTACACGAAAAATTGCAAATACTTTGAATGTGAGTCACTGGACAGTTTGGAAAATTCTTAAGGACAATTTGTTGTATCCATACCACATTCAACGCGTTCAGGCACTACTACCTGTTGATTTTCCTCCACGTATTGCATTATGTCAATGGATATTGCAAACTTTACTTCGCATCCCTCTATTCCTGACACAAATTCTTTTCACCGATGAAACCACTTTCGCAAGAAACGCAAAAATGAATTTTCATAATAACCATATGTGGGCAGATGAAAATCCGCATGAGGTATGCGATATCGATCGATCGATATAGATCGTTTTCACCATCAGTTCTCGTTGAATGTTTGTTTTGGAATTGTAGGTGACTATCTAATTGGACCGGTATTTCTATCACAAAGACTTACTGGCGAGGTGTATCACAACTTTTTGGAAGCAACCCTGCCTGAGTTTCTGGAAGATGTACCATTAGCAACAAGGCATGAAATGTGGTTTATGCACAATGGTGCACCACCACATTTCAGTTTGGTTGCTCGTGATTTTTTACAACAACATACGGATATCGCTGGATTGGTCGAAGTGGGCCACACGCATGGCCTGCTCAATGCCCGGACTTAAACCCCCGGGATTATTTCTTCTGGGGAAATCTGAAGTCATTAGTTTACGTTACTCCATTGAAGAATTTGGATGATTTGAGAAATCGCATAATTTCTGTGTGTCACTCAATTAGAAACGACCCTGGTGTGTTTGAAAGAGTTCGGCAGTCAATGACGAGAAGATTGAATGCTTGTATCAAGGCTGGAGGAAGTCATTTCGAACATTTATTGTAGATTGAGCAACTTTACATGTACTTTTTGATAATAAAATGTTGTTAATGTCGTAAATTTTGTTCGCCCTGTATCTTCGAAACAAAGGGGTTTTTCAAAAATCATCATACAACAAAATATTCTTAGAATAAGTCAAGGAATAACCCCTTTAATTTTTGCCGCATGTTTACCTAACATCCTGTATAGTACCACTTTCTTTTCACTAATTCCCCGAAACTATAAGACTTACAAACTTAAAAGTTTAGGAATGTACCTCATGCGTGGTAGATGTTCGGAGGAGGGTTCATGAAAATCAACCCCTAAGGGGGTTGTGGGGGCGTAAAATATAAATATACGGCCGTTTTTAAATTTCGCCCGTTTTTAAAGTCCTACAGACTTAAAATTTGGCAGGAATGTTCTTCATACGTCATAGATGTTCGATAAAGAGGAGGGTTTAGAAAAATATTCTCGTTTTTAAACTTTAGGTTTTACAGACTTGCCATTTACCAGGAATGTTCCTCAGGCATCCCAGATGTTCACCAAGGAGGAGAGTTCATAAAAATCAGGTTTCAAGCGGGGTTGCGAGGGTGTAAAAGATAAATATACTCCATTTTGAAGATTTAAGTTGGAAATAAAAAAAAGTAATCATACATGGTAATAAACTAAGTTCATTTTATATAAACAATCAATTAATACATAAGCACAATTATATATTTGCCAATCACTCAAATATCTGCTTCCTTTATTGCTTTCGCCTAAAATATAAAAATATAAAATATTGAAATTACTAAAGTTTAATTTACGCCTAGCGAAGCGGGCGGGTGATAGTGGTGAATAAATTAGAAAAGAAAAAGTTTTTTCTACCACTCTTATTTTATTGGCCGCCATTGTATATACACAATAGTTGATATGTTCGATGAATGTCAATACGTAATTGAAGTCTTCCGCTTATTACTGTTATCGATTCTCCAATGTTATGTGTGTCACGACGAGATAATTCGATGCCGCAACTGAACACAAGGAAATTCTGACGATGTCAGATTAAAATTACATGGAGGAAAGGATGGCAATTTCCTCTTTAAGATATTGGAAATCCCCCTGGTGGAATAGCTTACCGCGGAATCATTTAAGGTTCGAGATAAAGAAGCAACATTTCAATGATATACTGTCGGGGTTTATATGTTCGTCCATCTTTAGTTAAATGGAAATTAAATTATTTCATTTATTTGCTTAATTTTTCTATTGGAATTTTCGGTGTGAAACGCCAAACTCGAAGAGATTAAATCAAATCACTTTATTTAACTTCTCGACACTCATTCCGCTCACCATATCAGCATCATCAGGAGATGATTCAGTTTAATAAATCATCTCTTGAACACCACCTGCATCAAATAAATACCTGTTGGGAAGATACAGTCTAGGTATAGTGCGTTTCAAGATATATCGTTGACAATAAACTCTTAACAACCCCTGCCGTAATGAAATCCGGCAAAGTTGCAAAAAAGTAAACAGGGCGGGGCCTAATAAAATAACAGGTAAAAAGTAAAAATAATTTTATATCTGTTTTAGTAGTTTCGAAATATTTTACTTTAATTCGCATTCTTTTCTTAAACAGTGCAGTTCTATAACTTCGATAGTATTTTTTGTTATTCCAAATGTGCTAAAAATGTGGCGTTCTTGGCAAGATAATGATTATTGTGCCTCCGGTAGTGCTAATTTTAAAAGGAAACATTTATCGCCCGATGCTAAGCAAATTGTTAAAAATGTCTGTGTTTCTTTATTGAATGGGGGGCTTAATGTAAATGCAGTCGCAGCAGAAACGTCTTCATTAACGAAAACTCCGTTATCTAGAATTAAAGGTATTGTGACGAAGCCAATTAACGCCAAAAAAGTCCGTAGTGATTCTGGTAAAAGCAAATGTGTCGACAAAAGCGAAAATACTTAATTCGAAGCAAAATTTATGCTATGTATGATGAGCAAACTGTGCCTACATTGCATTCATTGCAACAGCGACTAAGGTAAGATGAAACCAACATTCTTTGCAGCACAACTAACCTCCAGAGAATATTATCTCCAATGGGTTTTGCATATCGGACCATTAATAAAAGGCAAATATTAATGGAATTACAACGATTGCGACGATGGCAGCTGGACTACTTAAACTCTATAAGAAAATACAGATTAGAAAATCGTCCCATTATCTACCTTGATTAAACATGATTCGATATACATGAGACCCCAGCAAAAGGATGGGTAGATACACCAAGAAAATATCAAACCAAAGTCCTAGCCAACAAGGGAAAAATAATTACAATTTTATATGCTGGTTCCGAGGATGGATGGGTTCCAAATTGTTTACGGTTGTTCTCCAAATATATTAAAGATTCATTTTTGGACTACCATGACGACACCACAACAGAACTTTTTGAACATTGATTTATAAATAGCCTTTTGCCTAATGTGCCTAAGGAAAGCATAATTGTAACGGGCAATGCTAGTTATCGTAATCGCCAAAAAATAAAGTTCCTAATGCAAATAACACCAAATTGGAAATTCAATATGTTAAAAAACGATATATACTTCGAAAATACTTATTAAAAATATGATCTTCTAGAAATATTAAAGACCTTTAATATTAAAAAAATATGTATGTGATACCATTGCTGCCGATATAGTAAATACGGTTTTATGACTTCTCTTGTATTACTGTATTTTTAATCCAATTGAGCATATGTGGCATCAGGTAAAATCCAATGGCAGAGCAGAAAACTTTTCTCCGACTCTAAGTGTAAGTGCTGCAACATTAATTAGGAATGTTGTGGATAGTATTCCCAAAGAAAGTTAGATAATATCGATTAAAATAGAAGATTCTTATGTATTATTTAATAATAATATAGAACCACTTATTATTAACCTAGATCAAAGTGACAGTGAGAGTGAAACCGAATTAAATGTATAATTAAATTTAAGTTATAATTTTTATTGTATTAACAGATAAAATTATTTATTTATTTATTTTTATTGTACTAATAAATTCAAAATACGCAAACCAATAAACAATGTTTTAGTAATACATAATAATAATTTAATAATAATTTAACAATATTTTATTTTTCCCAAAATTATTCAGAAGTTAAATCACTCCGGCTCTGGTGCCTTTTAAGAAACTAGGAATATTTTTATTGAGATTTATTGGGGCAATTAACGTTTTGCCGAAGGGCAACGAAATATCTTGAAACGTACTATAAGGTCTAATATTTTACCTTATTATTTTTAACTTCTCTAATAATAAAAAAGATGTTTATGTTTAGTCAGAAGCAAAAAGGCAATTTCCTCGCTTGAAATCACAGTTTTTGTATGTAGTGCTTATTTTTAACAGTTTATTTGTAAACTCAGAGTGCTTATAAGTTACAATGAGTGATCCAGCGAACAAAACAACGTGGCATCGAAGCAATACGTTATCGGGGCGACCGTTGAATAGAATAGATTTGAGGGTGAGAGCTATTCAAAAGGAGTGAAATTGATTATGATATGAGGACCTGAGACGAGACAAGTTGCTAAATCGTTGCTTGGGAGGTCACACGCAAAATAGCAACAAAAATTTCAATGCTACTGCTTGGAAATTGGCTCCAAAATATTATTCAAGTGGAAAAAATCTTGAATTTAGCGACTGATATTACTGTGTGCACTTTTAATGATGGTCTGACTATAAAAATCATACAATTTTTGTATCAAAGCGATGCTAAGCGAATTAAGAACGCCAAGATGCAATATCTGAATGATTGTGGCGTGTTCATATATATTTTTTTCATGACAGTGACATACTACCAAAATATATATATATATATATATATATATATATATATATATATATATATATATATATATATATATATATATATATATATATAGGTAATGTTTACTGTGTGACTGTTTATTGTACTGATTGTGTACTCAAATATTTAAATGTGTTTAATTGTATTCTTTAGAATCGGGAACCATATTGAATTTAAATCTACCGAAGGCATAGCAATACAGTTATTTTTATTTAAAATAATTATAGTGGTTCCTTTTAATCTTCTGAATTTTGTTACCGATTCTTTTAATACCGTTTTGGAATTATTCCAATTTATTTTATGACCTGATTCCCATGCGTGTGGACAAATTCTAGATTTATTAAAATCGCCCTTTCTAAGAAGGTCTTACGGTCTAGATGTCTCACCTATATAGAATTTGCCACATTCGCAGGGAATTTTATAAACCACATTTTTGGTATTTTGTTGTATATTGTTTGGTTTAGTCTTTGTTACTTATTATATATTACAAATTAATATAATTTATTTTTTAGTTTAATTTTGAAAACGGGGGGAGAGGACCCACCGAAACATTAACTTAAAAGTTTGTAACATTTTTTATAACATTTTTATATCTTTAAAATTTGGTTTGTTAGGCAAATTTATTACAAAAAAGAATCACTGAGAAATTTGTCTCCGTTTGGTTTTTTGTTTTTACCCAGCGATTCTTTCGTTACATAAGAACAGGTATTTTAGATATGTTTTGAATTTTAGATAGTGGCGAAAAAACCAAATAAAGGAAAAAAAATAAGTCAACGTGTCTTTGACAGATGCAACGAAAGAGGCATGCTCTAACATAAAAGTTCGAGGAAAGAGAATGAGGAAGGATATTTAAAATACTTTCTCTTACACTCTGTATAAAATTCCTAAATAATAATAATAATTATTTATTTAACATAATGTAGTTTGTAGTTGCTAACTGATTTTACGTTTCAAAAATATGCTTTCTATACGTTTTAATAAATAATTTCTCTAAATGCAGTTACACGACTTAATGATTAAAGTTGCAGAAACAGCGTAATTCCTTACATCAAAATGCATAATATAGTAATACGAGTTATGAAGTGGGATTTAGTTCTCGATTTGAAACATTTTCCAAGAGGAAAAGATGAAAAAGAGGATTGTGAGGCGCCAGTGAATGCTTTTGCGAACGTACGAATCGTTGTCGAGCATAAAACTCTCAAATGGAAACTGTCGAGACAATGAGGCGACTTGTTAAACAATGTTTTTGTTATGCTTTTTATTAATGAATATTTTCTCGTTGGAGAGAATTAATGGGACAATGGACGTTGTGTAATGACAAAATTTAATTTATTAAATGTGATTCGTACATTATAATTAGATACTAAACTTAATTTTCACCGTTCACGTATTTCCCTAAAATGAGTACTAGGGTACATCAATAGTATTGCCTTTGACTGTTTATAAATAAAGGTCTATAAAAGGTCTTTCATATTGAGCGGATTTTTTAATTTTTGATTAAAATACAGAATTGGCGTTGATTAAAAAAAAAATTATGGATAATTAAAGCATAGTGTATGACATTTAAACACAAAAGACCATATCTGCCGAATGACCAGCTTTTGTAGCTCCACAGACGTCCACTCTTTTGTCAACATTTTGCGTGACATTTTTGCTTAACCGTGGCTCTATCTCATCAATGACTCGAATAATTTCATCCTTTAATTCAGGCATCGATTGTGGATTGTTTCATGTAACCCCAAAGAAAATAGTCCAACGGTGTCAAATCGCATGATCTTGGTGGCCAATTAACATCACCGTTTCTTGAAATACGTCCAGGATTTTTTCTTTCAATAAATCACTTGTTTCATTAGCAGAGTGAGTTGTAGCGCCATCCTCTTGGAACCACATGTCCTGCAGATCGATATTATTCAATTCAGCCCACAAACATCCAATTATCTCACGATATCGAAGGCCATTAACAGTTACAGCTTCACCAGCAGCATTTTTAAAGAAATACGGCCCAATTATACCACCGGGCCATAATGCGTACCAAATACTGACTCGTTTAGGATGTAAAAATTTCTCATGAATCAATGAATTTGCTCTTTGATCCCATTAACAAATGCAATTATGTTTTGTGTAATGCCTTCAGAACTAAATCCTTTCTCAAAATAGGTTATATTGTGGATTCACAGTCTAAATTGATGTGAATGTCGACTAATGGGAAATTCTGGGTCTTCAGCAATACTTTCACGTATCAAATCAATATGCTCTTTTGAGCCCGACCACTACGACTACTTATATGTCCAAAAGTTTGGAATATTTACAAATGGGATATCTACGCCTATGAACTATCTACGCCTATGAACTATCTACGCCTATGAACTATGAAAAATTCTGATAGATATTTATTTTTGACCATTTTTAAATGAAAATAACAAAAGCATTGTTTTGCTGATAACACAGGTTTTTTGATTTTACCCATTCCGTGGATACTGGTATTTGCACATTATTTCAATTCTTTTTCAATTTTCAATCAATCTCATTTTGATTCAATCATCAATCTCATGATATGTCATTTTAACAGATCAAGAGTAACTGTTTTGTTAGAACAGGGCTTTAATCAAAGTGATATCGCGGAAATTGTAGGTGTTTCACAAAGTTCTGTATCGTACATTTATAAAAAATTCGAAGAGACAAAAAAAAGACGGCTCCAGAAGTGGTAGAAAACGATGTACAACAACTGCACAAGACTGGCTGATATCAATGATAGCTCGAAGAAATCGTCTGGAATCTATTAGTGGTATATCAAGGGAGCTTGTTAGACTTGAAGGGGTAAAAGTTTCACGACAAACGATAGCACGCAGACTATTAAATTTGCATCGCAGAAGATCTTTATGTATTCCCAAACTAACGCTTTAACAAGAAAATGAAAGATTGCAATGGACTCGAGAAGCTCTAACTCGAATAACGTGATGTTCTTCGATAAGACGGGAATTGACTTGGTTTCTGATTCACGAAGAACATTAGTTTGGCCGACTAGAAACAGCTCAACCACGTATTCCATTTGAAGGTGCAATTTTCGTTAATGAAGACGTTTCTGCTGCAGCTGCATTTATATTAAGCACCCTATTCAATAAACAAACATACATTTTTAACAATTTGCTTAGCATCGGGCGATAAATGTTTTCTTTTAAAATTAGCAATACCGGAGGCACAATAATTATTATCTTGCCAAGAACGCCACATTTTTAGCACATTTGAAATAATAAAAATACGATCGAAATTATAGAACTGAATTTACTCTTTAAGAAAAGAATGCGAACTTAACTAAAATATTTCATAACTACTAAAACAGATATAAAATTAATTTTACTTTTTAACCTGTTATTTTATTAGGCCCGGCCCTGTTTACTTTTTTGCAACTTTACCGGGTTTCGTTATGACAGGGGTTGTTAACAGTTTATTACGGCCATTCGGTCGACGATATATCCTGAACCGCACTATATCGTTGTGCCTTGTTTTAACGTTCTGATACTCTTGTTGGATAGTCCTTTATTTTTAATTGTTATATTTATTTTTTTTGTTCGCGAGAATATTTGAAGTTACTTAATTATTTGTCGATATGAAGGTATTTGAAATTGAATACGGGAAATTCGAATAATTTGAAGACAATTAGACCAGAATATATTTTTTTTGTGCTATTAGTGGTATATCAAGGGAGCTTGTTAGACTTGAAGGGGTAAAAGTTTCACGACAAACGATAGCACGCAGACTATTAAATTTGCATCGCAGAAGATCTTTATGTATTCCCAAACTAACGCTTTAACAAGAAAATGAAAGATTGCAATGGACTCGAGAAGCTCTAACTGGAATAACGTGATGTTCTTCGATAAGACGGGAATTGACTTGGTTTCTGATTCACGAAGAACATTAGTTTGGCCGACTAGAAACAGCTCAACCACGTATTCCATTTGAAGGTGGGTGATTTTTTGTGGTGGTATTGTGATGGGTACACGCAAACCTCCACTGGTCGTGGAGAGAAGAGTCAGTGGTGCTGTGTAGATCAATGAGTGAGCGACGAATTTGTTTTCATAGATGACAATGCACCTCCTCATAAAACAGGAGCACTATAAAATGTTCTTGAAGAGGAGGGAATAGCCAAGTTAGGGAGGCCAGCAAATTCTCTTGACATGAAAGTCATTGAACACGTATGGGACATTCTGAAAACACGCATCAAGAAACGAAACAATCCTCCTCTTATCCTGCGAGTACTAAATGATGCTACTCGTGAAGAATGGGAAAGAATTCCACAAGCCCAAATTGATCATTTAACAGCATACCAAATCACCTACAAGCATTCATACAAGACTTAGTAGTTTTATTGAAAAGTTTTTTTTCTATTTTTAAATTACTTTTGAAGGCAATTGGTATTGTAATTTTTTGACTCCAAAATAATAAATCAATTTTATACGCATTGGTTATTTGGTGTCGAGTCTTATTTAGTACTGGTAAGAGTTGTAATAAGATGATGAATACGTAAACGAGTAAAAGAAAAACTTAATATCAATAAAAAAGTGAAATGTTTTGAATATTCCAAACTCTTGGACATATATGTATATATTGTTCTTATTTTATCATCCATTGAACGGCATTATGTTCAGAACGTGATGTTATTATTTATTCTTCAAATAAAACAAAAATTTCCGAATTATCAGTTGTAGTTATAGTCCGGTTCAAGATATTTCGTTGCCTTTCGGCAAAATGTTAATTGCCCCAATGAATTTAAAAAAATGTATTCCTAGTTTCTTCAAAGGCACCAGAGTCATAGTGGTTGAACTTCTGAATAATTGTTAAATTATTATTACTATTATTATGTATGACTTAAACATTGTTTAGTGGTTTGTGAATATTGAATTTATTAGTACAATAAAAATAAATAAATTTATCTATTAATACAATAAAAATTATAACTTAAATTTAATTATACATTTAATTCGGGTTCACTCTCACTATCACTATTATTAGTAAATCATACATAGGAATCTTCCATTTTAATAACATGGTTAATCGAATTTATCCAACTTTCTTTGGGAATACTATCTACAACCTTCCTAATTCATGTTGCAGCACTTAAACTTAGAGTCGGATAAATGTTTTCTACTCTAACATTGGATTTTACCTGATGCCACATATGCTCAATTGGATTAAAAATACTGTATAAAGGTGTAATTTAATATTTTTAGAGGACAACCGTAAACAATTTGGAACCCATCCATCCTCGGAACCAGCACGTAAAATTGTAATTCTTTTTCCCTTGTTTTCTGGGGCTTTGGATTGGCATTTTCTTGATGTATCTACTCATCCTTTTGCTGTCTCATGTGTATCGAACCATGTTTCATCAAGGTAGATAATGGGACGAATTTCTAATCTATATTTTTTATAGAGTTAAAGTAGTCAAACCGCCATCGTCGCAATCGTTCCATTAATATTTGTCTTTTATTAATGGTCCGATATGCAAAACCCATTAGAGATAATATTCTCCGGAGGCTAGTTTTGCTTGAAAGAATGTTGGTTTCATCTTTTCTTAGTCGCTGTTGCAACGAATGCAATGCAGGCACAGTTTGCTCTTTTTACAGCACACAGTTTGCACTACGAACTTTTTTGGCATTAATTGGCTTCGTCACAATATCTTTAACTGCACACAACGGCGTTTTCGTTAATGAAGACGTTTCTGCTGCGGCTACATTTAGATTAGACCTCCTATTCAATAAAGAAACATATACATTTATAATAATTTGCTTAGCATCTAACGATAAATGTTTTCTTTTAAAATTAGCACTAACGGAGGCACAATGATGATTATCTTGCCAAGAATGCCACATTTTTAGCACATTTGGAATAATAAAAATTCGATCGAAATTATAGAACTGCACTGTTTAAGAAAATAATGTAACCCAAACTAAAATATTTCGAAACTACTAAAACAGATATAAAATTAATTTTACTTTTTAACCTGTTATTTTATTAGGCCCGGCCCTGTTTACTTTTTTTGCAACTTTGCCGGGTTTCGTTACAACAGGGGTTGTTAACAGTTTATTACAGCCATTTGGTCAACGATATATCCTGAACCGCACTATATCATTGTGCCTCGTTTTAACGTTCTGATACTCTTGTTGGATAGTCCTTTATTTTTAATTGTTTTATTTATTTTTTTTTGTTCGCGAGAATTTTTGAAACTACTTAATTATTTGTCGATATGAAGGTATTTGAAATTGAATACGGGAAATTCGAATAATTTGAAGATAATTAGGCCGAAATATATTTTTTTTTGTTCAGACAAATAAACCTGAAAAAAAATAATGAACCCCTTTCAGAAAGCACTTCCAAATTTACGGAAAAAATATAAAGAGCCTAAACTTAACGAGCAGGAAACAAAACGAAGTAGATGGAGTTTTTTGAGCGGAGTTCCTTTCGAACTGAAACCATCAACTGGAGATGATTAACGAGGAAAAACAAAAAGTTAACGATAATAGTCATAACGACAGTCGTTACTCTAATGCGTTCAGATGTCGACGAAATTTGCCGTTAATAATGAGTATTTTGTTATTTTCTCCTGTATATATAAAAAATTATTTTTAATGCGAGTTTCATTGAATTAAAAAAATAAAACTGCAGGTTTTTGTTTTTCAAAAAATTTTAAATATTCGCTGAATTTTGAAGGTCTTGGAGTGATAAGATTTTCAATGGTAGAGTGAAAAGTAGATACATTTTGAATACAATATTGTTGTTTTGATCGAAAATAGCTTAATTTTTAAGTAGTGTCTTTTTAGCTCGACATTCTTCGCCTAACGATTTTCAAAATGTTTTATGGTGGTCCTCTGATTAAGTGATTATCACTTAATTTTATAAAATTTTCTTTCTATTAGCTATTTAGATTCTTATATAGATTATTTTCTATTAGCTATTAGCTATTAGTTCATGTTGGAAAAGAAAATGTCAGAGAGGGGGACAAGAGCGGAGAATATGCGGTGGATGCGGTTTCATATGGGCGGCTGAATCAGCAGTTATTTCTTCACCAAATCAGGGCCTTTTTTTGCTAACTCTTCATGAAATCAATAATGCAGCATAATACTTTCTTGTGGTCGCCTTTCCCTTTTCCAAACAGTCGATGAAGATAATGCAGTGCAAATCCTCATGCCAATATCATTAGTCATTTGTCTGAGATATTTAATACCTCAACAATTTTTCTAATCTTCATTCTGCGTTCGTTCAACACGATGTAATAACGCCAATAGGGTATTTTTAGCATGGAACGTCATTTGTGGGAACCAACTGTGGTTCGACTACATCGAAACTTGTAAATCCCTTATAAACCATGAAATATAAAGAAGCACGGTTCTCATAATATTCTTTTAACTTTTCTTCGCTTTGGACGATGATTTTTTTTCACGCAAAAAGTAGTGTTTAATCAACATTCGATATTCACTGTTTTTTATGATAGCAAAAATATCGAACTTATACATTTTCGACTTTTAAAACAAGATCTTACTAGAAAGGAAGTTAGTTTTCAGAAATGGAAATTATTTGTGATACCACCACCAATTCTCGGAAATGTATTTTACTTTCCAGTCTATTCTCATAATGTACGAGTCAATATTCTGCATTCATTAAAAACAAGAGCAGTGTCGATATATAATTGGTCAATTTTATAATTATATTAGAGAATATATATATATATATATATATATATATATATATATATATATATATATATATATATATATATATATATATATATATATATATATATATATATATATATATATATATATATGCGTACTATTTCACGGATGGAAAAACATGTATTGGATTTTTTTATGTATTGGGTGCTTACTGTCGCGAGGTTAGACAGTCATGAACCTCGTGACTGTAAGCACCGAAGATTTTGAGCGAGATTTTGAGCGATGAGACTTTGGCGAAACGTCTGCAAGCTCCCGATAGGGACCAACTCGACAACCGGATGTACTCCCGGAAAAAACCCAATAAATATATATATATATATATATATATATATATATATATATATATATATATATATATATATATACATATATATATATATATATATATATATATATATATATATATATATATATATATATATATATATATATAACCTTAAACCTTAAACAAATTAACAACACTAAAACCTAAACAAACAAACCCAGATTCATTACATATATATAATGTTCATTATATATATATATATATATATATATATATATATATATATATATGTATATATATAACCTTAAACCTTAAACAAATTAACAACACTAAAACCTAAACAAACAAACCCAGATTCATTACCACCGAATGAAGATGAAATAATTAGGCAAATCAAGCGGCTTAAAAATGACAAGGCTTCTGGTGAAGATGGAATCACTGCTGAACTTTTGAAATCCGCTGGTCCAGGTACAATCAAGGAAATAACCAAAATTCTACAAGAAGTTTGGCGAACCGAACGGATTCCGGAAGATTGGAAAGATGCTCTAATCCATCCACTACATAAGAAAGGAGATAGAACGGATGTAAACAACTATAGAGGGATATCTCTTCTACCAGTTTGTTACAAGATTCTATCTCAATGTCTACTAGACAGAGCACAGGGACAGTTAGAACCTAACATTGGTGAATATCAAGCAGGTTTTCGACCGGGCAGATCCTGCCCTGAACAGATCCTGAATCTGAAGTTGATTCTAAGACATCAAAAACTCTACAATAAAAATCTCGTCTGTACATTTGTGGATTTCAAAAAAGCATATGATTCTATTGACCGCGAATCTTTATTCCGAATCTTGAAAGAACAAGGACTAGATCTGAAAACGCTGGCAATTATTAAAGCAACGTTAACTAACACAAGGTCAAAAGTTAAATTCATGGGTGAGATCTCAGAGCCCTTCGAAATTAAAACTGGAGTGAGACAAGGGGATGGACTCTCGCCACTCTTATTTAACTGTGTTCTAGAAAAAGTAATACAGGAGTGGCGTGAAAAAAAGTCGGCCCTGAATATTGACCAGCCCATTAAACTGGGGAGAACCAACATCAAAATTGATTGTCTGGCATTTGCTGATGATCTAGCAATTTTAGCTCAAGATGTATTAACGGCACAGAAACAGATTGAAATCCTAAAAGAAACAGCAGAAAATGTAGGACTCCAAATTTCCTTTGAAAAGACACAATACATGACCTGCAACAGACTAAGAACGCTATTTCTAAAAACAAGAGACGAGTCTCTCAATTCAAATATTTGGGTGAAATAATCATGGAAAATGGGTTGGAAAAAGCGCCCAATAAGGGTAGATGTCAAAAAATGGAAACGGCATTGAGACTTACACAAAATATTTACAACAAAAAATGACTATCTAAAAACACAAAACTGAAACATTACAACACAGTTATTAAGCCAGAATGTCTATATGCTGCAGAAACGCTCATTTTGAATAGAAAGAGGGACATCGAGGACATTGAAAAGAAGGAAAGAAAAATCGTAAGAAAAATCCTAGGCCCCAAACAAATAAATAGCACAACATACCGACTTCGAGAAAACGAAGAAATAAAACAATACACAGATATACATAGCGATATGAGAAAAAGAAGACTTAAGTTTTACGGACACATAAAACGGATGAATCCGAGTAGGTTAAGTAGACAAATAGTCGGATTTTATGAAAATAGGAGTACAGCTAAAGTAGAAATAATTAAATGGATTGCTGCAATTAAAGAGGACCTAAGATCAGCAAAAAAGTGAAATTCAGGATAGAGGCTGTTTCAGACACAAGGTGAACGTTTGGAAGGTTGGCCAGAGAGAAAAATGTAGGAAGACTGGAACAACTTGGTCTGACGAAAGGAAAAAAGCTCATAGCGAAAGAATGAAATTAGAAGGAAGGAAGGAAGAAATTAGAAGGAAGGCTAACAACAACAAACGCCTCTAATTGTACTTCGCGTGGTCCACTAGGGCACACATGAATAATAATAATATATATATATATATATATATATATATATATATATATATATATATATATATATATATATAAATAAATATATATATATATATATATATATATATATATATATATATATATATATATATATATATATATATAAATATATATATATATAAATATATATATATATATATATATATATATATATATATATATATATATATATATATATATATATATATATATATATATATATATATATATATATATATATATATATATATATATATATATATATATATATATATATATATATATATATATATATATATATATATACTCGCATCGCAGTAATTTCAAAAACTTCGGAAATACACAAAGGGGAAAAAGGTGGATAAATGTTAGAAAAGCGTTGGAATTATTGTATTGCTTTTCAAGGCGAATATTTTGTTGAGTAAAGTCGAAATTTGCAAAAAAAGTTCCATGCGGGGAATGCGGATGTTGTTACAGTGGTCAAACATTAGTATCACAACATAAAAGTGTAAATACTCCTGAAAATAACAATAAATTTCTGTTAGTTAAGTAGTTAGTGTGTTAATTAACAATAAATCAAACATAAATGATTGAGATCAATTGTGTATTTAAATCGCCTAAACTTCGTGCAGGTTGAATATTGAATCCATTCCCCGTCGCCTCATTTCGTCAGCCGACCCATATCGTCACCTGACATATAAAAAAAACATTCCCGGCCTCTTATTGAATCATCATATTGATGTTATTAACCATACAGGGTGGCTACATTATTAACCATACAGGATGGCTACAGTCGGCTAACCTGACGATTCTTCGCATCCCCGTGAAGCGATACCTTTAAATAAAAGAAAATTACTAATTAGCACACAGTAATTATTGAAATTGCAATATTCAGAAGAAAATCATTCATCCGTAGATTGGTCATCGTTGGATGACACCACTGTAACGAACAATTTTATTCTGTCAGACTCAGACGAGCATAGTCCCGTATAAGCTTTTAGATCCAGGTAGATCTTCAACTACGTATCGGTCGTTATCCAATACTTTCGGAATAACAAAGGGTCCTTTGTAACCTGGATTAAGCATTGTACTTTCACCCTCATTACTTCCCTTTGCTTTACGAACAAGAACGTATTGTCCCACCTCAAACGTCATGGGAGGAAGCATGTTTTTTATCGTAGAGCTTTTTCTGATGCTCCGCTTTTGACATAATCAAGTTGGAGATTTCATTTCGTAATTGTTCCAGATCTGGCCGTTCGTCATCGCATATTTCATTTGCTAAAAAGGCATCCGTAATACCTCTTGGGCGGTATCCGAAAAATACCTCGTAAGAGGATTTCGGTGGTAGAATTAATCGTAGTATTAATTCTCCACTTAACAATTTTCGTGATATTTGTTTTACCAACTTCTCTCAAAGAAGTAGCAAAACAATCCTTATACTCGTTAAGTATTCATAATAAATTTAAAAGTTGATCTGCGTCAAGATCTGTATCAATTTTTTTATGATAGATGTTTTGCCAACTTCTCTTAAAGTATAATAGTAGCTATTAACTGGATTCTAAAACCAAAAAAATAAAATAAATAAATAAATTCCAATTCACTTAACACCACGTAAAAAATTATACAAGATTAACTAAAACACTAAACCTGAATACAACTTCGTAAAAGCTATGTTTATTTTAATTTGTCACTAGCAACGACGTACTAACATTTAAAACACCATAGGGTCTTTTGGATTCACCAGGTCCAGAGCCCTTAAGATTCACCCCACACCTGAACTGTAAACACTCCTGAAAATACACCGGTAATTAACAATAAATCAAACATAAATGATTGAAATCAATTATGTATCTAAATCGCCTAAAATCGTTACAGGTTGAATATTGAATCCATTCCCTGCCGCCTCACTTCGTCAGCCGACCCATATCATCACCTGATATATAAAAAAATAAACATTCCTGGCGTCTTGCTGAATCATCATATTGATATTATTAACCATACAGAGTGGCTACATAATTAACCATACAGGGTGGCTACATTATTAACTATACAGGGTGGCTACAGTCGGCTAACCTGACGATTCTTCGCATCCCCGTGAAGCGATACCTTTAAATAAAAGAAAATTAATAATTAGCACACAGTAATTATTGAAATTGCAATATTCAGAAGAAAATCATTCATCCGTAGATTCGTCATCGTCGGATGACACCACTGTAACGAACAATTTTATTCTGTCAGACGAGCATAGTCCCGTATAAGCTTTCCTGGAGCTTTTAGATCCAGGTAGATCTTCAACTACGTATCGGCCGTTATCCAATACTTTCGTAATAACAAAGGGTCCTTTTTAACCTGGATCAAGCTTTGTACTTTCACCCTCATTACTTTCCTTTGCTTTACAGACAAGAACGTGTTGTCCCACCTGAAACGTCATGGGAGGAAGAATGTTTTTTATCGTAGAGCTCTGTCTGATACTCCGCTTTTGACTTAATCAAGTTGGAGATTTCATTTCGTAATTGTTCCAGATCTGGCCGTTCGTCACCGCAAATTTCATTTGCTAAAAAGGCATCCGTAATACCTTTTGGGCGGTATCCCAAAAATACCTCCCAAGAGGATTTTCGGTGGTAGAATTAATCGTAGTATTAATTCTCCACTTAACAATTTTCCTTTGTATTTGTTTTACCAACTTCTCTTAAAGAAGTAGCAAAACAATCATTCTACTCGTTAAGTACTCTTAATAAATTTGAAAGTTGATTTGCGTCAAGATCTGTATCAATTTTTTTTATGATATATGTTTTGCCAACTTCTCTTAAAGAAGTAGTACAATAGTAGCTCTTAACTTGATCTTGAAAAAATTAAATAAATAAATAAATTCTAATTCACTTAACACCACGTAGAAAATTACACAAAATGTTTAGCCAAACTTAATTTAACTAAAACACTAAACCTGAATACAACTTCGCAAAAGTTATGTTTGTTTTAACTCGTCACTAGCAACGACGAACTAACACTTAAAGCACCATAGGGCCTTTTGGATTCACCAGGTCCAGAGCCTTTAAAATTCACCCCACACCTGAACCGTAAACACTCCTAAAAATACACCGGTAATTAACAATAATTCAAACATAAATGATTGAGATCAATTATGTATTTAAACCGCCTAAACTTCGTTGTAGGTTGAATATTAAATCCATTCCTCGTCGCCTCACTTCGTTAGCCGACCCATATCGTCACTTGATATATATATAAAAAAAATCATTCCCAGCCTCTTGCTGAATCATCATATTGATGTTATTAACCATACAGGGTGGCTACATTATTAACCATACAGTGTGGCTACAGTCGGCTAACCTGACGATTCTTCGCATCCCCGTGAAGCGATACCTTCAAATAAAAGAAAATGACTAATTAGCACTCAGTAATTATTGAAATTGCAATATTCAGAAGAAAATCATTCATCCGTAGATTCGTCATCGTCGGATGACACCACTGTAACGAACAATATTGTTCTGTCAGACGAACATAGTCCCGTATAAGTTTTCCTGGAGCGTTTAGATCCAGGTAGATCTTCAACTACGTATCGGTCGTTATCCAATACTTTCGTAATAACAAAGGGTCCTTTGTAACCTGGATCAAGCTTTGTACTTTCACCCTCATTACTTCCCTTTGCTTTACGAACAAGAACGTGTTGTCCCATCTCAAACGTCACGGGAGGAAGCATGTTTTTTATCGTAGAGCTGTTTCTGATACTCCGCTTTTGACTTAATCAAGTTGGAGATTTCATTTCCGTAATTGTTCCAGATCTGGCCGTTCGTCATCGCAAATTTCATTTGCTAAAAAGGCATCCGTAATACCTCTTGGGCGGTATCCGAAAAATATCTCGTAAGAGAATTTCGGTGATAGAACTAATCGTAGTATTAATTCTCCACTTAACAATTTTCGTGATATTTGTTTTACCAACTTCTCTCAAAGAAGTAGCAAAATAATCCTTGTACTCGTTAAGTATTCATAATAAATTTAAAAGTTGATCTGCGTCAAGATCTGTATCAATTTTTTTATGATAGATGTTTTGCCAACTTCTCTTAAAGTATAATAGTAGCTATTAACTGGATTCTAAAACCAAAAAAATAAAATAAATAAATAAATTCCAATTCACTTAACACCACGTAAAAAATTATACAAAATTAACTAAAACACTAAACCTGAATACAACTTCGTAAAAGCTATGTTTGTTTTAACTTGTCACTAGCAACGACGAACTAACATTTAAAACACCATAGGGCCTTTTGGATTCACCAGGTCCAGAGCCCTTAAGATTCCCCCACACCTGAACTGTAAACACTCCTGAAAATACACCGGTAATTAACAATAAATCAAACATAAATTATTGAAATCAATTATGTATTTAAATCGCCTAAAATCGTTACAGGTTGAATATTGAATCCATTCCCTGCCGCCTCACTTCGTCAGCCGACCCATATCATCACCTGATATATAAAAAAATAAACATTCCTGGCCTCTTGCTGAATCATCATATTGATATTATTAACCATACAGAGTGGCTACATAATTAACTATACAGGGTGGCTACATTATTAACTATACAGGGTGGCTACAGTCGGCTAACCTGACGATTCTTCGCATCCCCGTGAAGCGATACCTTTAAATAAAAGAAAAGGACTAATTAACACTCAGTAATTATTGAAATTGCAATATTCAGAAGAAAATCATTCATCCGTAGATTGGTCATCGTTGGATGATACCACTGTAACGAACAATTTTATTCTATCAGACGAGCATAGTCTCGTATAAGCTTTCCTGGAGCTTTTAGATCCAGGTAGATCTTCAACTACGTATCGGTCGTTATCCAGTACTTTCGTAATAACAAAGGGTCCTTTGTAACCTGGATCAAGCATTGTACTTTCACCCTCATTACTTCCCTTTGCTTTACGGACAAGAACATATTGTCCCACCTCAAAAGTCATGGGAGGAAGCATGTTTTTTTTTATCGTAGAGCTCTTTCTGATGCTCCGCTTTTGACATAATCAAGTTGGAGATTTTATTTTGTAATTGTTCCAGATCTGGCCGTTCGTCATCGCATATTTCATTTGCTAAAAAGGCATCCGTAATACCTCTTGGGCGGTATCCGAAAAATACCTCGTAAGAGAATTTCGGTGGTAGAATTAATCGTAGTATTAATTCTCCACTTAACAATTTTCGTGATATTTGTTTTACCAACTTCTCTCAAAGAAGTAGCAAAACAATCCTTGTACTCGTTAAGTATTCATAATAAATTTGAAAGTTGATCTGCGTCAAGATCTGTATCAATTTTTTATGATAGATGTTTTGCCAACTTCTCTTAAAGTATAATAGTAGCTATTACCTGGATCCTAAAACCAAAAAAATAAAATAAATAGATAAATTCCAATTCACTTAACACCACGTAAAAAATTACACAAAATTAAGTAAAACACTAAACCTGAATACAACTTCGCAATAGTTATGTTTGTTTTAACTCGTCGCTAGCAACGACGAACTAACACTTAAAGCACCATAGGGCATTTTGGATTCACCAGCTCCAGAGCCTTTAAGATTCACCCCACATCTGAACTGTAAACACTCCCGAAAATACACCGGTAATTAATAATAAATCAAACATAAATGATTGAGATCAATTGTGTATTTAAATCGCCTAAACTTCGTTGCAGGTTGAATATTGAATCCATTCCCCGTCGTGTCACTTCGTCAGCTGACCCATATCGTCACCTGATATATAAAAAAAAACAACATTCCCGGCCTCTTGCTGAATCATTATATTGATGTTATTAACCATACAGGGTGGCTACATTATTAACCATGCAGTGTAGCTACAGTCGGCTAACCTGACGATTCTTCGCATCCCCGTGAAGCGATACCTTTAAATAAAAGAAAATTACTAATTAGCACACAGTAATTATTGAAATTACAATATTCAGAAGAAAATCATTCATCCGTAGATTCGTCATCGTCGGATGACACCACTGTAACGAACAATATTGTTCTGTCAGACGAGCATAGTCCCGTATAAGTTTTCCTGGAGCGTTTAGATCCAGCTATATCTTCAACTACGTATCGGTCGTTATCCAATACTTTCGGAATAACAAAGGGTCTTTTGTAACCTGGATCAAGCTTTGTACTTTCACCCTCATTACTTCCCTTTGCTTTACGAACAAGAACGTGTTGTCCCATCTCAAACGTCACGGGAGGAAGCATGTTTTTTATCGTAGAGCTGTTTCTGATACTCTGCTTTTGACTTAATCAAGTTGGAGATTTCATTTCCGTAATTGTTCCAGATCTGGCCGTTCGTCATCGCAAATTTCATTTGCTAAAAAGGCATCCGTAATACCTCTTGGGCGGTATCCGAAAAATATCTCGTAAGAGAATTTCGGTGGTAGAATTAATCCTAGTATTAATTCTCCACTTAACAATTTTCGTGATATTTGTTTTACCAACTTCTCTCAAAGAAGTAGCAAAACAATCCTTGTACTCGTTAAGTATTCATAATAAATTTAAAAGTTGATCTGCGTCAAGATCTGTATCAATTTTTTTATGATAGATGTTTTGCCAACTTCTCTTAAAGTATAACAGTAGCTATTAACTGGATTCTAAAACCAAAAAAATAAAATAAATAAATAAATTCCAATTCACTTAACACCACGTAAAAAATTATACAAGATTAACTAAAACACTAAACCTGAATACAACTTCGTAAAAGCTATGTTTGTTTTAACTTGTCACTAGCAACGACGAACTAACATTTAAAACACCATAGGGCCTTTTGGATTCACCAGGTCCAGAGCCCTTAAGATTCACCCCACACCTGAACTGTAAACACTCCTGAAAATACACCGGTAATTAACAATAAATCAAACATAAATGATTGAAATCAATTATGTATTTAAATCGCCTAAAATCGTTACAGGTTGAATATTGAATCCATTCCCTGTCGCCTCACTTCGTCAGCCGACCCATATCATCACCTGATATATAAAAAAATAAACATTCCTGGCCTCTTGCTGAATCATCATATTGATATTGTTAACCATACAGAGTGGCTACATAATTAACCATACAGGGTGGCTACATTATTAACTATACAGGGTGGCTACAGTCGGCTAACCTGACGATTCTTCGCATCCCCGTGAAGCGATACCTTTAAATAAAAGAAAAGGACTAATTAGAACTCAGTAATTATTGAAATTGCAATATTCAGAAGAAAATTATTCGTCCGTAGATTGGTCATCGTTGGATGACACCACTGTAACGAACAATTTTATTCTATCAGACGAGCATAGTCTCGTATAAGCTTTCCTGGAGCTTTTAGATCCAGGTAGATCTTCAACTACGTATCGGTCGTTATCCAATACTTTCGTAATAACAAAGGGTCCTTTGTAACCTGGATCAAGCATTGTACTTTCACCCTCATTACTTCCCTTTGCTTTACGGACAAGAACGTATTGTCCCACCTCAAAAGTCATGGGAGGAAGCATGTTTTTTTTATCGTAGAGCTCTTTCTGATGCTCCGCTTTTGACATAATCAAGTTGGAGATTTTATTTTGTAATTGTTCCAGATCTGGCCGTTCGTCATCGCATATTTCATTTGCTAAAAAGGCATCCGTAATACCTCTTGGGCGGTATCCGAAAAATACCTCGTAAGAGGATTTCGGTGGTAGAATTAATCGTAGTATTAATTCTCCACTTAACAATTTTCGTGATATTTGTTTTACCAACTTCTCTTAAAGAAGTAGCAAAACAATCCTTGTACTCGTTAAGTACTCTTAATAAATTTGAAAGTTGATCTGCGTCAAGATCTGTATCAATTTTTTTTATGATATATGTTTTGCCAACTACTCTTACAGAACAATAGTAGCTATTAACTGGATCCTGAAACCAAAAAAATAAAATAAATAAATAAATTCCAGTGTACTTAACACCACGTAGAAAATTACACAAAATGTTTAGCCAAACTTAATTTAAAGAAAAAACAAAACCTGAATACAACTTCGTAAAAGCCATGTTTGTTTTACCTCGTCACTAGCAACGACGAACTAACACTTAAAACATCATAGGGCCTTTTGGATCCACCAGGTCCAAAGCCTCTAAGATTCACCCCACACCTGAACTGTAAACACTCCTGAAATTATACGGGTAATTAACAATAAATCAAACATAAATGATTGAGATCAATTATGTATTTAAATCGCCTAAACATCGTTACAGGTTGAATATTGAATCCATTCCCCGTCGCCTCACTTCGTCAGCCGACTCATATCGTCACCTGACAAATCCAAAAAAACAACATCCCCGGCCTCTTACTGAATCATCATATTGATGTTATAACCAACCCTACAGGGTGGCTGCAAAAGCGACACCCGTATTGGAAAACAAATCATCGGAATCAAACAATTTTACAAAACGTTTTTCCTCAGAAACGACCTATATAAATAAGGAGAATAATGCAGTTAACTCCAGGTCAGACTTGGATAAACTTTTTTTAAAACACAATTTATTGATATATTTTATAAATAAAATAGCATTTAGTCATCCGGTACATATTGTTGGACGTTCATTTTTTCGGCGACTAATGCATTTATAGATAAAGTAAGACAAAAAAAACGTATTTATTGATAAACCGGATTGAAAGAATCTATCTACAGTTTTAACCGTACCTTCAGTTAGTAAACGTGTGTCTATATGTGTTTTTAATGTGACGGGTGGTGACGAGTTTAAATATTTACACAATTGTAAGTATTTTAAACAATGTACCTAAACTTAAGAAACCCCTGAACATTAAGAAAAATATAAATTAAAAAAGTTTTAATTTTATTATACAGAGCGAATATCCGATTCTTAATATTGTACACGGCAGAGAAACATAATTTATGTTTCTCTTATTTTTTTTTCTTATCGAATTGAATTATTTTTTGAAGCATTTTCATATGTATTTTTTTTATCGTTTAATAAATCATCACAATAAGCTTTCCTTAAAAATTAGTTAAAGTTAAATGGTCAGTGGTAGTCAGGCGCATGAAAAATTAGTATTTTTAATTTTTTTTTCGACAATATTTTAATTTATTTTATAAAGCTAATAAAAAAGATTTATTACATAATATTTTAACTTGACTTTACCAAATTTTCAAAAAAAAATCATTTTGGACGAAGTTATTGCCAACTTTGCGGTGACCATTATAACTTTGTACTGGTTCATCTATGATCAATCAAATATAAAAAAGTCTTTAATATAATAGTAAATCTGGTTCTTAATCAAAGTATTTTTTGAAAATTAACAAAATGGCGGCTTCTAAAAGCTTACCCTCGAATTTTCAAGTAAAAAAAAAGTTTATTGTCAAAAAAACAAAAATCCTTCGATGAAGTACTGGTTTTTATGTTTTCAATAAGCTGTATAAATTTAATTCAAATCCATCTAGTGGTTTTTGAATTACAGTGAGGGCCGACTTCGAAAACAGTTTCGAAAAAACTCGTTTAAAGTTTTCGTCTTGGCGTGGCTTGGTTCGTCTTTGGCGTATCGTATAATTTTGAGGTCGGTAAATGAAATAGTGTTTTTTTATGTATTTTGATCCGCTGAATCCGAATATCACCTTAGTTTTTTCGAAAACCCGGAAAATCCAATTGTTTATAGGCAGTTGTTTTGGGGATAAATAATTTTTTTAAGTATGTTGAACAATTTTAAAACGAAAGTTATTCTAACAAAATTTCTCTAAAATTCATAGTTTTTGAATAATACATTTTTGAAAATTAAAAAGCGGATCAGAATAAACTTTACTTCATCCACCAACCTCAAAATTATATAAAAGGTTGGGTAAAATAGATTATCGATGCAAAAAAACTTTTATTTTCTGTCTGGCAAGCAAAATTTCCCGAGTGGTTTTTCGACTTTCAATGTCTCTTTTCTTCAAATCATATGGAACGAATTTTCCTTCCCTATGGATCTTTTCCAATGCATGTAGACGTTCGAAAATGGTGGATTAGGCAACATTCGATATTTCTGTCCATTGTTTCAACGTATGAACTGAGTTTTCATCAAATTATGCTTGCAAATCTGCATATTCAAACTTTTTCAACTGTCCTGGACGCTTCTTGCCTTTTATGTCAAAATCAGCACTTTTAAAGCGTTTAAACCATCGTTTACAAGTTTTTTGGATTAGAACATGTTCACCATACGCATCAATCAACAATCGATAGTACCTAATTCGACATATTCAATACTATGAAAAACTATGTTTTTTGCGCAATGATAATTAATAATGAACTGACTTTTGATGGCGTATTTTTACCCTCTAAAACGCCATAGACGTCATTAGTCTAAACTAACAAATGTATTAGTAAGGTCATCTCTTAGCAAAATCGACATTATTAACAGAAACATCTATTAATAACCCTTGATTGGACCAAGGTGACACAATATATAGCAATTTAAACCTGTTTCTCATCGTCTGATATTTAAGAAATTTGGTATAGTTATTACATGGTATTAAAACTACCCCATAGAGCGCCGGTTTTTATTATTAAGTTCAGCTCGGTGTTACAACTTCGGAAGCAAGTGCACGACGAGTAAACCGAGAGATATAGCGTGAACCTTTTCTCCAAGAACAACTCTCATCGAGAACTGAAATTATTCTAATGGATCCTGACAGTCAGCGATATTATTCGGTTGCGGTTTCTCTGCAGCGAACTTTTCCAACTCGCAATCTCACTGTAATATCGGTGTACAATCGCTCCATTTGCTAACAAGCAGCTTTTCTTCAACAATAATGGATGAGATAGTGATATTTTTCAGCAATACCTAACGGGGAAAGCGCTCGTATTTGTTTAATGTGACTGTAATTTTAATGAATCTTTGAAAGTTAACACATATTTACTTGTTTTTATCTTTTAAATAATTAAATAAACACACGTTTACTTAACATTCTTAACACATGTTTATAATAAAGAATTTATAACAAGCTTGACACGCACATCGCAATGGACGTGCTCAACGTACGTTTCGCTAACCATGCTCGCATCATTAGGTAATGATTAAGCCTTATTACTATCGACAAAATTACTTTTTCAAAAGTTAGTCATGATTAAAGTTGACTATCGGTTACGATTAAAATTATGAGGTTTAATCATTCCGTGATGAGATTAATTTGGTCTGTGAATGAGGTGTCGAATCAGTTCAAACGGATTTGGTGTGAATGGAATACCTTATATAAAATTTTCAAGTAAACATACTAAGATTTATTCAGAAATTTTCATTATACTTAAAATAGCATGTATCACAATTGTTTCGACACACAGTGCCTTTTTCAAATACGAATTTTAATTGAAATACGAATATACTGAAATTTTAGATACCAATCTTAGTTTGGAAATAAATAGTAATAATACTAATAAAATAGTAATAGTACTAGTAAATAAACTTGCATCATGTATCGGTTATATACAGTATCGGAAATAATATATATATATATATATATATATATATATATATATATATATATATATATATATATATATATATATATATCCCTTTTGTGGATCAGACCTTGACGTGGTAAAGGGTTTTGAGTAGGGCAATGAAGTTTTGAGCTATGCCGTCTGGAGTCTATGCTCCTGGATGAGTCACCCCTGGCGGACAGGTTAATAAAGAGGCCTCAGGCTAACATGATCCAAAATCTGCCCACCCGCATTGGACTAGTGTGGCAGATTACGGTCCATACCTTCAACATGGTATTTCAATATGTTTCAATATGACAGTACAACCTCAAACCCGGCCCTCATTCCTCGGAGGCCAAGGGGCAACTACCTATGGCAGCGGCAAGACTTCATCGGCTAAGAATCACCCGGTTAGATCAAGCTGCCATTGGACTTTTGACATTGCAACACTAAATATACGGACTATGAAAACGGAGGCCCGATTGCAAGAACTGTTAATCGATCTTGACAACATACATTGGGATATTATTGGGCTCTATGAAACACGAAGAAAGGGTGAAGAGTTAATCAAACTAGAACCAACTGGACACGTACTCTACACTCGAGGTACGGAAAATGGCCGATGGGGCGGAATTGGATTCCTCATCAATCGAAAGCTGAAGGACAGTGTGGTAAAATTTGAAAGTACATCCGACCGACTAGCCCAATGCGTCATTCAGCTGAATAAAAAGTTTAGGCTTCAAATCGTCTAAGTTTATGCACCAACTATAAGCCATAGGGATGACGAAATTGAGGAATTTTATGATGATGTGGCCCAGCTTTTATACAAGGAGAAATGTAGATACAAAATCCGGATGTGTGATTTTAATGCCAGAATTGGAACAGCAAGAACGGACGAAAATGCAACTGGCCCATATAGAACTGGTGGGCGAGATAATAGAGGTGATAGATTGGTTGATTTTGCTGAAGGATAAGAACTATATATTATGAATTCGTTCTATAAGAAAAATATCACCAGAAAATGGACATGGAAAAGTCCATCTGGACTCACAAGTGAAATTAACTACATCATGACCAACGATAAAACAACATTTACCAATTGTACTGTTCTTAACAATTTTTGTTGGAAGTGATCACCAAATGGTACGAGCAAAAGTTAAGATTAACTGTCGAAGAGAACGCAAAAGAATGGTAACATCAAAGAAGGGCAAAGTGGATTCTGAGAAGCTGCTGGAGAAGGAAAGTGATTTTGAGATAGCTTTGTCAAATCGGTTTGCTGTGTTGCAAGAACCCTAGGAAGTGTGCTTCAAACGGCTGCTTCAATAGTACCCGAAGAAAAATGTCTCAAACAGATAAAAATCTCCAGTGAGACTATTGAAGAAACGGCGGGCAATGAGAAATGCAGGTAATCCTTTTGGCAGGGTCGAGTATGTTGAGCTCTGCAAAACTATAAGAAAACGTATCAGAGAGGACACGCGTCGGTTCAGCATCCAGCTAGTGCAAAAACCCCTTTAAGAAAACAAAGGAATTAACAAGGCTAAGTAGAAGATGGGAAACAAAAGAACGCAAATATATGCCTTAAGGCGATAGCACAGTATGCAGGGTGTGTACGCAAATGTTAGGGGTTGTCAGAAAATTATATTCCCAGTTATATGAAGATCAGAACCAATCAAAGACAAAAATACCTACGGAAGAACAAATGCCAGATATTCTAGTGGAGGAAGTAACAAATGCTATAGAAACCATGAAAAACGGCAAAGAAAAGGAATAGGAAAAGGAAAGGAAAAGAACAGTGTAACTGTCAAAATGCTAAAAGCTGGTGGTCGGACGTTACATAAAACACTGGCAAAATTATACTCAAAATGCCTGAAAGAACAAAAAGTACCTGACTTATGGAAAAATGCAGAAGTGATCATTTTACATAAAAAGGGAGTAAAGGAAGATTTAATGGACTACCATCACCGTCCAATAAGCCTCCTATCAGTAATGTAGAAAGTTTTCACTAAGAAAATTTCTAAAAGAATATTAAAAAAACTGAATGATGCATAAGCAACAGAACAGGCAGGATTCAGAAGTGGAATCAGTACAATGGATCACATCCAGGCCATACAGCAGGCCATAGAAAGGCACAACGAATACACCATACCACTATGCTTGGTTTTTATCGACTACGAAAAAGCATTTGACTCCAGGGGTAGATAAAGCTTCTGTAAATGTAATAGGATCGATATATGATGGAACTACAGCCACAGTTCACTTTGATGATCTTGAAGTGGGAATTAATGTAGAACGAGGTGTACGGAAGTGTGACGCAATATCGCCTATTCTTTTCTCGGCTGGCCTTGAAGAAGTATTGCGTAAACTGGATTGGGAACATAATGGTGTAAAAATCAATGGTGCAAACTTAAACCATCTTAGATTTGCGATATCTTATGATATCGTTCTCCTTCCACAAGACCCAGAGGGGCTGCAAAGATACATACAAGAACTGCAAAGGGCTAGCGAACCTTTTGGCTTGAAAATAAACCTGAAAAAAAGTCAAGTTATGTTCAATAACTTCGCTCAGGACAGAATAATTTCAATTTTAGGAAGGGATTTGGAGATTGTGGACAGCTTTAGATATCTTGGGCAGAGGATTTCAATGGATAGGAATACCGCCCGGGAGGTGGAACGGCGTGTTAAATGTGGATGGCAGGCATTTGCCAGGCTCAACATTGTGTTTAAGAGCAGACTCCCACTTTGCCTGAATAGAAAAGTCTTCGATCAGTGCGTTCTACCCGTTATGACATACGGAAGTGAAACCTGGACACTCACATCGCAATCAGTACGGGGGTATGGAATAGTACGGGGGAATGGAAAGATGTATGCTTGGCATTACAAGACGAGACAGAAAGTCCTGCGCATGGATCAAGGAACAAACGAAAGTCTGTGACATCATTGGAAGAGTAAATCAATTGAAATGGAGATGGGCAGGCCATATAGCAAGGCGATGGCATGACAGATGGACCAAGGCAATCTTGTAGTGGATACTGCTTAATCACAAACGTCCGCGAAGAAGACGGAAAGCACGATGGATTGCGACATCGTTAAGTATATTGAAACAGAGTGGCAGAGGAAAGCCCAGGACCGTGAAAGTTGGAAACATGCTGAAGAGGCCTTCATCCTGCAGTGGATCGACACGGGCTGATATATATGATATCTATATATATATTATTATTATTCACGTATAGACCCTGGTGGACCATGCGAAGTACAATTGGAGGCGTTTGTTGTTGTTAGCCTTCCTTTGCGCCCATACTGATTTCATTCTTTCACTATGAGCTTTTTTCCTCTCCTCAGACGAAGTTGTTCCGGTCTTCCTACATTTTTCTCTCTGGCCAACCTTCCAAACGTCAACCTTGTGTCTGAAACAGTTTCTCTTCTGAATTTCACTTGGTTTAATATTTGCTGATCTTAGGTCCTCTTTAATTGTAGCAATCCATTTCATTGTTTCTATTTTAGCTCTACTCCTATTTTCATAAAATTCAACTGTTTGTCTAGTTAGCCTTACAGTTGCAATTCCAAGCTACAAGATGGCCCGTGGCATTAATATATCCGTAGATCTCAAAGATTCAGCGGTTCAAGCTTATAAAAGTGGTGAGAAGCAATGTTCCATTTCCAAAGATTTATTGCACATAGCAGCTACTGCACTCACTCATTGCAATTTAACATGTAAACTGAAATTGGATCGAAATATGTAATCCTACAGTATTTTTTATCATTTGTTAGTTTTACTTTTGGGTATACTTGATGAATTAGTAATTGTTTCTGTTTTTTTGTTTATTAAGTAATTAATTTCTTTTTCCTTAAAGCCGTTATTTCGTGGTATCAGTTTTATTTTTTGCAGTTCTATTTTTTGGATAATGGAATTGTGAAATCTCGGTGGATCATAGACTTATATGCTCATATTTATGTGTAATGGCGTGGATTGATTGTTTTATAATTACTATATCTGAGTATGTGGGTTTCCTATAGATATTAAATTCTAGTTTGTTATTTTGTTTGGATAATGAAAGGTCCAGAAAATGTGTGGTTTGATTTTGTTCTTTTTCAAATGTAAATTTAATTTTTCGATGGATTATATTTAAATTCAATAATGTTTCTTCTATTTGTCTGTCGTTTCCAGTATAATGCAGTACAGCACAGTGAAGGGAACGTTAAAGTATGGGGTTGCTTCTCATATTGGAGGTATTGGTTCAATCCATCAATCATCGGCATTATGAATATATTTTTTTATGCCGATATTTTAGAAAATATTATAAATGTATAAATATCCACCCCTTTGCGGAGTGGAATATGTCTCTAAAGTGTCTAAAACCAGCACGATAATGACCCGAAACATACTTCAAAACATGTGAAACGTTGGTTGAAATAGCACAATATGAAGTGGCCAGCTCAATCCTCGGATTTAAATCCGATAGAAACTTTATGGAAAATCATGGACGACAAATTTAGGACTCAACGTTACACAAATTTGAACGATATGTTCGAGGCTTTGAAATAGAATGTGGGAATCAATAGATTCTTCAGTGATCCATAATTTAACTGACTCAATGCCAAAACGATGTTAGGAAATCATTAGAAATAAAGGCAATTGGATCAATTATTGATTAAAATAAAAAAAATGTTGAAATTTTCTTGTCTTAAATAAACTGTTTTTGAAAGTTGCTACATTTTTCCACATTCTTCGTAAATACACATATCTACCATGATAAAAGAAGGAATGTGCCTAATAATAGTTGTTTTTAAAATGTTGTCTGTCTTACTGAGCGTTGGTTGACATTCAGAAGTTAAGAATAACACTAGTAAAAATAAGTATTTTTTTTCTGGAATGTACCATTCAGACTGTACTGGAATAATGCTTTCAGGTCGAAAATAGTTACTAAATAAAGAAAGTGCAAGATATCAATCGGTACAATTATTAATAAATAGAAATTAAATTGCTATATAGTATTGTAAATTAAATTTTCCAGTTTAGTTTCGCTTCACGATACTGACGAATTCACCGAGGGCAATATAGCAGGAATTCATCCTCCAGATGTAACTTTCACTGAGAACTGAAATTATTCTAATTGATGTTGTCTGTCAGCCGCATTATTCATCTAAGGTTTCAAGTCAACGAACTTTTCTAATTTGCAATCGTATAGTAATCTCGAAGTACAATCCCTTCTTCTGTTAATAGTCTACTTTTCCTCAATACAAATGCATGATATAGTGTTTTATTTCAGGAAATCTGACGGAGAAAAATATTTGCTTTTGCTTATTGACATGTAATTACACAGTCATTTATTTTAAAGCAACACTACTCTCTCAGTCGTATTGTTGTTTGATCTTATTTTATGACAACTTTTATAATATGACTGGTTTTAGTATCGGGTCGTTCAGAAAGTTGGTAGGGATTTCTTTAAGAGAAAGAGAAACGGAAATAATTTATACAAATATTTATTTAGTATGTGATTATTAGAGACCGGATTTGCTATATTAGGTTGTCCGGTATTTGCAATATATTTTTTAACAGCGCCCCCTAAATGTTTAGTTTATGCCCTAAAAAGCATATCAGATCAAAAAAAAGTCCTTGATGTTAATATTAAACCTTGCGCTAAACGTGATACATTTTTCATTTCAATAACATAGGATTTTTTTACTTTTTATATACATTTTTTTTCTCCTGAACAAGTTAAAATACAGCAATATCCAACATATGGGAAATTGCACTCTCTATAACAAAGCCCCCTTAACAATTTAGGACAAAATTACTTTTTCAAAAGTTTGTCATGGTTAATATGCCTGCTTGTGCACCAAATTTAAACTAGTAGCATATAGTAAAAAAATATTTTTTGATGAATCACAATTATGGCTTACTGACTTCTATATTATTTTTCTGAAAACATAAAGCTTAGTTTAACATTGTGGATTTTGTTTTTTACTTTTACAACGATAATCTATATTTTACGCGATTACACAGATTAATACAAATTTAGATGATTTCAAACCGTTTCAATCTAAAACCATTGTTTATTTTATTAATTCTAACTTTCTAAATTTTTTTCCAACATTTAATATAAATAATATCTACAGATTGATAGTGATACGTGGTCGGACAATCAAGATTATCTAAGAGGCTTGAGAATTGTTGGAAATCTGAATGTACTCTTATCGAAAAAGTAGTCTTATAGCAGTCTCTATCGAAGAATATATTAATATCCTCGCTAAACACGAAGATGGAAAATAATTTGTAATTCAAGTTGTGTGTGTGTATATATATATATATATATATATATATATATATATATATATATATATATATATATATATATATATATATATATATATATATATATATATATATAAATCATCATCATCATCATCATCATCATCATCATCATCAGCCCGTATCGATCCACTGCAGAATGAAGGCCTCTTCAGCATGCTTCCAACCTTCACGGTCCTGGGCTTTCCTCTTCCACTCGGGTCCAATATACTTAACGATGTCATCAATCCATCGTGCTTTTGGTCTTCTTCGCGGACGTTTGCGATCAAGCGGTATCCACTCCAGGATTGCCTTGGTCCATCTGTCGTCCCATCGCCTCGCTATATGGCCTGCCCATCTCCATTTCAATTGTTTTACTCTTCCAATGATGTCACAGACTTTTGTTTGTTCCCTGATCCACGCGCAGGACTTTCTGTCTCGTCTTGTAATGCCAAGCATACATCTTTCCATTCCCCTCTGTGCCACCCGAAGTTTTTGAATTGATTGTCCAGTTGATGTGAGTGTCCAGGTTTCACTTCCGTATGTCATAACGGGTAGAACGCACTGACCGAAGACTTTTCTTTTCAGGCAAAGTGGGAGTCTGCTCTTAAACACTATGTTGAGCCTACCAATTGCCTGCCAGCCATATTTAACACGCCGTTCCACCTCCCGGGCGGTATTCCCCTCCATTGAAATCATCTGCCCAAGATATATAAAGCTGTCCACAATCTCCAAATCCCTTTCTAAAACTGAAATTCTGTCCTGAGCGAAGTTATTGAACATAACCTGACTCTTTTTCAGATTTATTTTCAAGCCAACTGGTTCGCCAGCCCTTTGCAGTTCCTGTATGCGTCTTTGCAGCTCCTCTGGGTCTTGTGAAATGAGAATAATATCATCTGCAAATCTAAGATGGTTTAAATTTGCACCATTGATCTTTACACCATCCTGTTCCCAATCCAGTTTACGGAATACTTCTGCAAGGCCAGCCGAGAAAAGAATAGGCGATATTGCGTCACCCTGCCGTACACCTCGTTCTATATTAATTCCCACTTCAAGATCATCAAGGTGAATTGTGGCTGTAGCTCCATCATATATCGATTCTAATAGATTTACATAGGCTCTCTCTACACCTTGGCTAAGCAGTGCATCCATTATCGCATGCTTTGAGATGGAATCAAATGCTTTTTCGTAGTCAATAAAAGCCAAGCACAGTGGCATAGTGTATTCGTTGTGCCTTTCTATGACCTGCTGTACAACCTGGATGTAATCCATTGTACTGAATCCACTTCTGAATCCTGCTTATTCTCTTGGTTGTGCGTCATTCAGTTTTTTTAATATTCTTTTAGAAATTATCTTAGTGAAAACTTTGTACATCACTGATAGGAGGTTTATTGGACGGTAGTTCTTTAAATCTTCCTGTGCTCCTTTTTTATGTAAAAGGATCACTTCTGCATTTTTCCATAAGTCAGGTACTTTTTGTTCTTTGAGGCATTTTGAGTATAATTTTACCAGTGTTTTATGTAACGTCCGACCACCAGCTTTTAGCATTTCTACAGTTACACTATCCTTTCCTGGAGCTTTGCCGTTCTTCATCAATTCTATAGCATTTGTTAGTTCCTCCACTAGGATATCTGGCATTTGTTCTTCCGTGGGTATTGCTGTCCCTGACTGGTTGTGATCTTCATATAACTGGGAATAAAACTTTGTGACAATCTCTAATATTTGGGTACGCGCCCTGCACACTGTGCCATCCTCACGCTTTAAAGCATCTATTTGCGTTCTTTTGTTTCTCAGCTTCTGTTTAGCTTTGTTAATTCCTTTGTTTTCTTCCAGGGTTTTTTGCACTAGCTGCATATTGAATCGGCACGTGTCCTCTCTGATACGTTTTCTTATAGTTTTGCAGAGCTCAGTGTACTCGACCCTGCCAAAAGGACTACCTGCATTTCTCATTGCTCGCCGTTTCTTCATTAAATCAATGGTCTCACTGGAGATTTTTGTTTGTTTGAGACATTTTTGTTCTGGTGCTATTGAAGCAGCCGTTTGAAGTACATTGTTGGCGATTTCTTCGTAGTGAACTTATATTTCCACCTCCCCTGGATCTTGTAACGCAGCAAACCGGTTTGACAAAGCAATCTCAAAATCGCTTCCTCTCTCCAGCAGTTTTCCAGAATCCACCTTGCCTTTCTTTGATCTTACCATTCTTTCGCGCTCTTTTCGGTAGTCAATCCGAACCCTTGCTCGTACCATTCGGTGGTCACTTCCAACATTAAAATCGTTAAGGACAGTACAATTGGTAAATATTGTTTTATCGTTGGTCATGATGTAGTCAATTTCGCTTGTGAGCCCAGATGGACTTTTCCATGTCCATTTTCTGCTGGTATTTTTCTTATAGAATTAATTCATAATATATAGTTCTTGTCCTTCAGCAAAATCAACTAATCTGTCACCTCTATTGTCTCGCTCACCAGTTCCATATGGGCCAGATGCATTTTCGTCTGTTCTTGTTGTTCTAATTCTGGCATTAAAATCACCCATCAGGATTTTGTACTACATTTCTCCTTGTATAAAAGCTGGGCCACATCATCATAAAATTCCTCAATTTCCTCATCTTTATGGCTTATAGTTGATGCATAAGCTTGGACGATTTGAAGCCTAAACTTTTTATTCAGCTGAATGACGCATTGGGCTAATCGGTCGGATGTACTTTCAAATTTTACCACACTGTCCTTCAGCTTTCGATTGATGAGGAATCCAATTTCGCCACATCGGCCATTTTCCGTACCTCGAGTGTAGAGTACGTGTCCAGTTGGTTCCAGTTTGATTAACTCTTCACCCTTTCTTCGTGTTTCACAGGCCCCAATAATATCCCAATGTATGTTGTCAAGTTCGATTAACAGTTCTTGCAATCGGGCCTCTGTTTTCATAGTCCGTATGTTTAACGTTGCAATGTCAAAAGTCCAATGACAGTCTGATCTAACCCGGTGATTCTTAGCACCCTCTGCCTTGGGGCAGGTCTTCCCGCTGCCGTAGGTAGTTACCCCTTGGCCTCCGGGGAATGAGGGCCGTGTTTGAGGTTGTACTGTCATATTTCAACATATTGAAATACCATGTTGAAGGTATGGACCGTAATCTGCCACGCTGGTCCAATGCGGGTTGGCAGATATATATATATATATATATATATATATATATATATATATATATATATATATATATATATATATATATATATATATATATATATATATATATATATATATATTCGTTAGTTTCTTGACTAGGAGGAAGCCCCCCCATTCCTCATATCGGAGGACGCATGATTCGTCTGTTGGTGGTTAGACTCATCAGGGTACCGACATATGCTCTCTCGTCAAAAATAGGGAGTCTAAAATAGGGAGTAGTTTTTTGACTTCTTTGGATTACGTCCAATGAGACAACAGTAGTCAGGAGTTATACACCCCCACCGTTTAATTCCACAATCTCATGTGGAACGCTCAACAACCTGCGTCTCCGCCAAAATGAACATTCGTTAGTTGCTTGACTGGGAGGAAGGCCTACCCATCCCTCAGATTGGAGGATACATATTTTGTCTGTTGGTGTGTGGTTCCCAGTGTGTCCTTGTCTGGACAAATCTATTACGTGGTCGGGAAGGTCTTCATTCTCCACTATCAATTGCAATGCTTCTTTTATTGGTATGCTCGGATAAAGGGATTTGACGTCGAAACTGGCCATGATGTCCTTTTGATCTATTGTGAGTTTGTCTAGAGTCTCTGTGAAGTACTGAGAGCTTTTAATGTACGAATCGGCTTTTTCTGTTATAGGTTGTAATATATTAGCCAAAAATTTCTCTAGATTTTGTAATGGCGAGTTGAAAGCGCTGACAATTGGACGACAATTGCTGGGGGGCTCAGCTTTGTGGATCTTTGGCAGGCCATATAGTTTTGAGCATCTACTTGACTTTTCTCTCGGGATGAGTTGTTTCTTGATACTGTTGTCGATTGGAGATTCTTTGATTTTGACTTTGGTCGTTTTTTCCAGATACGTTGTGGGGTCTCGGGTAACTTTTTTATAATTGGGGTAGTGTAGAAGTTCTTTGATTTTTATTTTGTATTCTTCAGTATCTATAATATAGTATATATAATCAGTATGGTTATTTCCTTTGCTTTGTTTAGTTTCTTGATAGCATGATGTTCTGCACGGGTTAAAGTTGCTGCGGGTGCTTTGGAATATCTTAAAATACTGGAGACATCCTGTCTAATTACTTCGGCCGTATTTTTATCTAAATGTGATAGGCTTGTTTCGACATTTGCAATTATTTCTTCTGCTGGAATTGATTTTGTTGCCTAGTTGAAGCTTAGAACGCTTATCTCGGCTATACTGCTGATATGACATAACGATCGGATATATATATATATATATATATATATATATATATATATATATATATATATATATATATATATATATATATATATATAATAAAACCCCTGTTGGGCAGACACTTATGTAACCTTAAACAAATGTCCGTTTAAGGGAATTTTCAGGGGGAAAAGGCATAAGAGTGAATTTAACAAACATTTAAAAATAAATATATAATATATTATTTATTAGAAACTACAAATACATACATAATATAAAACATATATTATACATATACATACATACATATAAAACATATTAAAGTTGACTATTGACTATACTGTTTTGACTAATGGTTAAAATATTCTTGCAGGGTTGTTTGTCAGGTTCTCTTGACAATTAAAATGTCTTCGAAATAGAGATAGATCCAACTTAGATCTGAAATCCAAAGCTAGTAGGTCGCCACGTGCTGCAACAAACCGTTTTAATTGCTGCGTAACACAAATTACCTTTTGATATGTATCAATAATCTATTCTTCCTGTGTATGTTCGTCATCTATTCCATCAGACACTGTTTGTTGCATACGATCATCCAGACACATCGAGTTATCACCTTGTTCCAATATCATTCAATCATCCATATCATCCAAATCATTGTCTACAGTAAAAAAGTCCTCGATACTGCTTTATGTTCCGGTGCCGAAATCATCATTAGTTTTCCATATTCCAGGAAAAAGTGACAATGGAATGTCGTCTTCAGCCTCTGAATCTTGTTCGTTTTGTGTTGGATTTTTCAGATTTGGAAAAGCAATTTTGAATTGTATCTTTGATACTCGGTTCAATGCATTTTTAATAAGATAAATTGCATTCAAAACGTTAATTTTCTTTGGAGGTTTTTGAGCTGATTCAGCAGTATTAATGACTAATAAAACTTTTTTTAACAATAAATGTTCTATAAAAAGCTTTAAAACTTTTAAAGTTTTATTAAGAAATGCATAAAAAATAGCCCAGTTTCGTCTGCATTGTAGATATTTTTGGGTGAATAGTTGTTTATAATCAAGAGAATCTTGGACAAAAAGTGGACATCGTCGGGGTTTACACTCGAGATATAGCTTTGAAAGCAATATTGTGCCGTGTACGAAGTTTCGTCTTATCTGCTTGTGTGCTTGTACCACGATAAAGTTTTGTTCTCGAGTCTGTTCAAGAGCAGTATTAACCGTTGATAAGACTGTGTTCGCGTGTTCGTGTCCGGCCATGAGAGGTATGAATGTTTTTGGATTCCGCAGTTGGTTCACTGTGAAACATTTTGAAAATACTAAGATTTTTAAATGATACAATTGTAGCTTTTTAACGTTTCAAACGTTTATAATAGTTTTATATAGTCATTAGTTCAATCTACGCTTGAGAAAGGCCTAACAAGGCGAAAGATATTTAGAGCAAAATCTATCATAAAGGTTTGAAACATTAAAAATCTAGAAATGTATCATTTAAATTCTAGTATTACAAATTAATGAATAAACATCATCCGGAAATTACTGTCAAACGTTTTTTGAAGCCAGACAACCAGACAAAAATTGTATTGACACAAATTAATAAATCAATGTCATATAGTTCATATATGGCACATAGGAACATATAGTTTCTTTATATAGTTTTGGAAAAAAAACATTGTTTCAACAATTTCTTTTTTTGCAAAAACGCTTTGTTAGCAAATGAGGCGATTATATGATGAGCTTATTTTGCGATGGCGATTTGGAAAAGTTTGCTGTCTTAAAATAGCAGCTGAATAATACGACTGGTAGTCAGAATCCATTAGAATAATTTCTGTTCTGGATGGGAGTTGTTCCTGAGAGAAGGGTTCGTCTATCTACTTATAGGAATTAAATTTTTTCAGGTGTGTTAATACAATAATTTGTCGAAGCTTCGTTTAAAAGACTTACGAAGATACAAAAGAAAAGTTTATGCGATTGATAAAAATGGGACAAACTATAAAGTTAAAAAAATATTATTTTTATCATTTCCTAGGGTACTTTTTATATACTTCTAAGCAAAGCAACATCCTTGTGGTTTTGTGAAAAGTGCTAAAATGTTAAATTTATATAAAATTTATATATATATATATATATATATATATATATATATATATATATATATATATATATATCTATATATAATATATATATATATATATATATATATATATATATATATATATATATATATATATATATATATATATATATATATATATATATATATAGATATATATAGATATATATTACAGTTTACAGAAAACCGACAAACACAGATAGGTATCTCAATTTCTTTTCAAATCACTCAAAATCGGTCAAAATAGGAGTAATTAAAAGTTTATATGATAGAGCAAAACTTGTTTGTACCGACAGTGATATACTACAAAAAGAAACAAATCACATAAAAGACATTTTAATAAAAAACAATTACCCAAAAAATTTTATAGATAAATCGTTTAAAAATTTTGATACTAGACAAAACAGACAAATTATTAATAACAATAATAATAACTCTCAAACAATTAACCTCACAATTCCTTATATCTGCGGTATTTCTGACACAATTAAAAGAGTAGGAAATAAATACAACATAAGAACGACATTTAAAACAAAAAATACTCTTAGATGTCTATTAACAAAGACTAAACCAAACAAGATACAACAAAATACCAAAAATGTGGTTTATAAAATTCCCTGCGAATGTGGCAAATTCTGTATAGGTGAGACATCTAGACCGTAAGATGTTAGAGTAAAAGAGACAAAATCGCCCTTCTTAGAAAGGGCGATTTTAATAAATCTAGAATTTGTCAACACGCATGGGAATCGGGTCATAAAATCAATTGGAATAATTCCAAAACGGTATTAAAAGAATCGGTAACAAAATATAGAAGATTAAAAGAAACCGCTATAATTAATTTAAATAAAAATAACTGTATTGCTATACCTTCGGTAGATTTAAATTCAATATGGTTCCCGATTCTAAAGAATACAATTAAACACATTTAAATATTTGAATACACAATCAGTACAATAAACAATCACACAGTAAACATTACCTATATATATATTTTTGGTAGTATGTCACTGTCATGAAAATCTATTGTTGTCAATGTAAGTATCGTTGACATATACAAAAAAAGAATATATTTACTTTCACTCCTTAGTTTATATATTACAAATTAATATAATTTAGTTTTTAGTTCAATTTTGAAAACGGGGGGAGAGTACCCTCCGAAACGTTAACGTTAAAAGTTTGTAAAATTTTTAATAACATTTTTATATCTTTAAAATTTTGTTCGTTAGGCAAATTTATTACAAAAAAGAATTACTGAGAACTTTGTCTCCGTTTGGTTTTTTGTTTTTACCCAGTGATTCTTTCTTTAAATAAGAACAGGTATTTTTGATATTTTTTGAGTTTTAGATAGTGGTGAAAAACCCAAATAAAGGAAAAAAATATATGAACACGCCACAATCATTCAGACATTAAGTAGTAACAATACAAAATTATAATGACTTCCTTGTTCACCTCCTGTATAGGGTATCAATAGCACGAAAAGTAAAAAGGAGAAAGGGGAAATCAAAAAAAAATCTGCGGCAGCATTATTTTCTCCTACGCCCTCCCACTTTAAAAACTCACGAGCCGCCACTGTAACTACCTAATTAATATGAAAAAAGAACATTCTGATCAATATAACAAAAATCAAGTCGATCTATGAAATTAAAGGATGATCACTTGCGCTTAACATTATGCGTCATTTTAAAGCCCGGTCACTCTTATTGGACAGCCCTTCACTTCATTTATAATACTCAATATACTTTTTAACGATACTACATAGAAACATTATTATCAATTCGAAAACCAAATGAGAAACGGGCCCATCAACTGTCAAATTATTTTCCAGTTTAGAACGAAGTTAAATATAACGATATTTATATTTGTGAAAATGACATTTCGTCCCGATGGAATTCGACGCGATAAAAGCAAATCCAGTCGTTTCATTATCATCCTGTCGATAGACCGATCTAATTCATATAAACCAGAAGCAGGCAGGCCTTCCGTGTAGTTGCACTTGCGGCGAGTTACATTAGCTAGAGCAGCGCCCTCTGCCGACTTCATCGGGTCTAATCGGGGCGGTAAATTAGAATTAACGAATTAGGCATCCGTAATAGAGTTAGCGAAGATATATGAGGTACAAACCAAATTATGTATTCCTCCCAGCGGAAGGAAGAAGGCAGGTAATTTTCCTATCTGCTTAATTAACTTGGACTAAATCTAATTGTTAAGAGGCATACGGACGTACCCAACCAAACAATTCTTGAATTATTGGAGTGCGAGCTCGCAAACGAATCTTGATTTTGGAGAAAATTATTATCACGTTTATATTGTCAGTTGACAATGTCTATTCCGGCTTACAGTGTCGCTTTATTAAATAAATTGACCTTTTAGCTGTTAACGTATGACTTTTTAAAAACTCATGCAGTTTGGTATTTGATGAACATTACCAAAAAATTAGTAGTGTTCACGATGGCAGTAACAAAGTTACTTTGATTTGAATATAAATCCTGTTGAAACCACTAAAAATGTGCAGCCTATGGAGATAATGCTGTAAGTGGGTAAAAGATGATTTCAGAAATTTGGACAAATTTCAATATGGTTCCCGATTCTAAAGAATACAATTAAACACATTTAAATATTTGAATCCACAATCAGTACAATAAACAATCACACTGTAAACATTACTTATATATATATATATATTTTTTGGTATTATGTCACTGTCATGAAAATCTATTGTTGTCAATGTAAGTAACGTTGACATACACAAAAATATATTTACTTTCACTCGTTACTTTATATATTACAAATTAATATAATTTATTTTTTCGTTTAGTTTTGAAAACGAGGGGAGAGTACCCTCCGAAACGTTAACGTTAAAAGTTTGTAAAATTTTTTATAACATTTTTATATCGTTAAAATTTTGTTCGTTAACAAATTTATTACAAAAAAGAATCACTGAGAAATTTGTCTCCGTTTGGTTTTTTGTTTTTACCCAGTGATTCTTTCTTTAAATAAGAACAGGTATTTTTGATATTTTTTGAGTTTTAGATAGTGGCGAAAAACCCAAACAAAGGAAAAAAATAGATGAACAGCATGCTGAGCGTCGTCAGAATATTGAAACGAACAAACGGTAGCTATTCCTGGACAGCAAAAATCAAGGGCTCGACTCTGCTTATTTTGTTTTTTAAGTTCTGGAAAGAGTTTATTCTGCACACAAATAATTACAGAAAATCCAAAATTAATTCGGTTTGAAATAGTTTTACCAGAAGCAAACATAGCTTGCTTTCAAATCGAAATTTTTCTTTAATATCAAGCTACGAAGCTTCTTTCACGAGGAATGGGGTAGTTGTTGGGGCATTTTCAAGAGTTATTTAATAAAAAAATAATTCTGTGTTTCTCAATGTAATGTGAATCGTTTAAAAAGTGATATGATATGAAAAATTTCACGTTATTTCAATTCTGGCGTTAAACGAGAATATAGTGTTTAATGTTTTCCTTTTTTTTTTGAAACAAACCAAATTTATGCGAAAACTTATGAAATAAATGAATATAAAAATTATTATTATTATTCACGTATGTGCCCTGGTGAACCACGCGAAGTACAATTAGAGGCGTTTGTTGTTGTTAGCCTTCCTTTGCGCCCATACTAATTTCATTCTTTTGCTATGAGCTTTTTTCCTTTCATCGGACCAATTTGCTCTAGTCTTTCTACATTTTTCTCTCTGGCCAACCTTCCAAACATCAACTTTGTGTCTGAAACAGCCTCTATCCTGAATTTCACTTTGTGTAATATTTGCTGATCTTAGGTCCTCTTTAATTGCAGCAATCCATTCAGTTATTTCTACTTTAGCTCGACTCCTATTTTCATAAAATTCGACTATTTGTCTAGTTAGCCTACTCGGATTCATCCGTTTTATGTGTTCGTAAAACTTAAGTTTTCTTTTTCTAATATCGCTATGTATATCTGTGTATTGCTTGATTTCTTGGTTTTCTCGAAGTCGGTATGTTGTGCTATTTATTTGTTTGGGGCCTAAGATTTTTCTTATGATTTTTCTTTCCTTCTTTTCAATGTCCTCGATGTCTCTCTTTCTATTCAAAAGGAGCGTTTCTGCCCAATATAGACATTCTGGCTTAATAACTGCGTTGAAATGTCTTAGTTTTGTGTTTTTAGATATGCATTTTTTGTTGTAAATATTTTGTGTAAGTGTCAATGCCATTTCCATTTTTTGACATCTACCCTTATTGGCTGCTTTTTCCAACCCATTTTCCATGATAATTTCACCCAAATATTTGAATTGAGACACTTGTCTGATGTTACCATATTTTG